>CATIWQ010248785.1:0-28404 GCA_949673415.1 Euphorbia schlechtendalii | reverse complement strand
TGAAGATTTTAAATATATATATATATATATATATATATATATATATATATATATATATATATATATATATATATATATATATATATATATAAAAAAAAAGTAATGTAAATTCAGTAACCTTTTATAAACTAATAAATAAATATTATTTCGGTTTTAAAAATTTTACATCAAATATCACAATTCAATTTGAATTGAAAAAATATTATTTAAATAAGATATGGTGAATTTTATTTACACAATACACTAAATAAATAAAGTAAATACGTAATTTAAAACTAAGTAAAAGTTTTATATAGATATTATAAAAGAAATATAATACAAATGTATATCAAATAAGTGTTGTAGATGAGTGGTAGGTATAATGGTTAATAAGTTGAAGGTCTTGAGTTCGATTCCTACCCATTGCAAGAATAAGTTAACCGGATCGATTGGGCCAGTGGTCGATTCCGTTCAAACCTAGTCCGACCGGCCGGTCTAGTTTTCACAACCATGCTTAAGTTTTATCCATTTTCATGAAAAAAAAAATCATTTTTCAATTAATGATAATTTGTGTACATGTTATTGAATCTTTTTTTTTTTGTTTGGACAGACGTATAATTAAGATGGGTTTTTGTCACAAGTGGATTTTGTGGTTGAGGGGGTGCCGCCACAACTCTACCATGTCTTTTTTGCTCAATGGAAGCTCAGGAGATCCAATCCAAATTCACAGGGGAGTGAAACAAGGCGATCCCATCACCTTTTATATTTGTTCTAGCAGTCGAGGTCCTAAAGCAGCTCATTGATACAAGTATTCAGGAAGGTCTTTTACCAGGTTTCAAAATTGAGGAATCCTTGCCAGATAGAATGACACGATATGTTTCCTTCAATGAACGTGTATCTAATTTCATTATTTATTATAATCTTATGATGATTTGAGCTAATCTCGGGTTTACGGATTAATTACCACAAGAGCTCCCTTCTTGGAATTAATGTAGATGATTTTACATTACACTCTTGTGCTTTGAGGTTTGGATGCAAGATTGAGAAATTTCATGTATCTTACCTTAGGAATCCTCTTTATTACAAGCGGTTGAATGGTGAAAGTTGGAATGCATTGATAGTAAAATTTCATAATCGTTTAGCATGTTGGAAGAGTAAATGCCTCTCTTAAGCGGGTCGTGAGGTTTTGATTAAATTGATACTTTCGTTTATCCTGATTTTGTTTGCTATCTCATTTTAAATTACCAGAAGGAGTGAATAATAAGCTAGTGTGTAGTATGAGGAATTTTTTGTGGAGAGGTGATCATGTTAGTAATGGAATTTGTAAAGTAAGTTGAAGAACAATTAACTTGCTAAAATACTTAGGTGGTTTGTTCATTCGAGACTTGAAACTCACAAATTGTAGTCTTTTGCTAAAATGGCTTTGGCGTCTTCGAAACTTGAATGATTGCTCATTGTGGGTTATTTTTGTGTTAAACGACACAAGATCACCTCTTGGTCGGTTTGGTTAAATGTGCTTTCTAGTTGTTGTCAGAATCAATTGTATTGGGATTTTTTCTCTACAAACATTCAGGTACGGCTAGGAAACAGATTTTCTATCAAATTTTAGCTTGATATTCGGGTAATGAATCAGCCCTTAAAGGTGCTGGTTAATCAAGAAAATAATTGAACATGCAAACGTTAGAAGGTGGAATTTCAAAACTTAAAATTAACCTAAGGATCTCCTAAGCATGCCATGATTGATATAATCTAGGTTAAAATGTTACATAGATGCTTTTAGGTTTATAAAGCTTATAAAAGAAACCTAACATCTAAGTTTAGTACATTACCAGTTGATGCTTGCTTTCTCTCTTTTGATGACGCTATTCCCTTAGAGTAATTTGTTAGAACATCGTTAGCATGAGCTTCCAAACTAAGAGAGCCTCTACTATTGATCCACACGAATCTTCACTGACCAAAACCTCGTTGAGGAAGAACCCGTTAGTAAACAGCAGCTGCTAAACTGCTCGAAGACCAACATGAAAATAAACTGAGAAGGCTTACTTTAAAAAGAGCCTTCAAAAGAATTCTTCATTTATTTGAAGAAACTCGTGGAGGATCTCGCACAACGAAAGAAGAAAGAGATGTAGAACTCAGAGAGAAAAGTTGAGCTGAAGTTTAGATGTGTGTGTAGAGAATAATGAGAGGGGAGACCTATATATAGGGTAAAGGGGGAGTGTTAGACTCCCCCTCTCACACTAGGTGGGATGGGCACCCTAGCGGGTTAGCCGCGCGGGTCACAATGACCCGTGTGCCTTTAGTAAGGCAAACCCTTGCGAGCTTGCCTTGCTGCTGCAAGCCCATCCTTACGGGCTTGCCCCACGAGCTAGCAGTCCATGAGCTTTTCAGCTTGTGGGGCAACCATGCAGGCCCCACTTTGAACAATCCATGTAAGTTTGGGGCCCACTCACAACGGGAAATATTCCCTTGCTCTGCTCTGTGTAAATTTTCGCTATTTTCTCTTTATTCTCTTTAATTATTAATTTGGTCCAACCAATTAATAATTCTTCTAATAAATTCGACAACTGGTATTTTCTATTAGATATGATGTATGCCCTAGAGGCAATTAGGGCGATATATATTTATTAGCTATAATGTTCAAATGGTTTCGAATTATTATTAATAATAATTAAGGCATCTTTGTTGTTTATCTGTGTTTTCTGTTTATTTATGTATCTCACTAGTCTCATATATGTATAGTATTAAATATGTATATGCGCATTGATAAGACAAAGTCGATGACTACTTCATAGCGTAAAAGTGTGTGGACATAGTGAGAGCTATGTAGTGTGAGAACTACACATACGTGTTACTATGAATAGTCTAAATATCTCTAGTCACAATTTCACTAAGACTGGACATCAATAGAATGGATAGACTAACATGTGTAGGCTTACTCCTTGGATTAGATCCAAGCAACCGATCTCACAAGCTGAAGATGATACCTTGAGTTAACACATGGATTTATTTGGGTAATACATTGGAGACCGTTATAAGATAGACACTCAGAAAAAACTATATCCATGTGTTGGTGTTATGTCTTATTGGATTGACAGTACAAGTATCCTCAGACTTGAGGTATTGGTTACCTTGTCTAGGAGTTGCTTTAGTTTTGGTCATACTTATTCATACCTTGGCGATCAAGATGAGACGAGTGATTACGGGTATAGTGGTGATCACATGTTGGTAAGCCAAGTAGTCAAGATGGGATCCATCGCTCCTGATATAGTGATATAATGGGAGATGTACCTTACGGCCCCTTGTTGAAGTGATACACTCATAAACCTCTGATCAAAGTATAAGATTGATAGAATGGGTTTCTAGTCAATCTTGATACATAATGGTCGAGTGGTGTTCTTCGTGAACAAGTCTTATTCCAGGATAGCTAAGGCTATTACATGAGGTAACACTTAATCCAAGCTCAATAAACTCGATGGTACTTAACCTGATGGAAGGATGTATTGTATTGGTTACTACTACAAAACCAGATCAAGTCACAAGCACATGACGTTCCAAGTATTGGGGGGATTATACGCCTTTGCTAGAAAGCCCATTAGATTGTCTAGAGGTATTGGGTTCCATATCGATCTAGAACACTGATCTTAACGATTCCCGGATGGGAAGCCAAGTTTAGGTTAACCTCTAGCGGCTTAATACTTTAGGATCCTATGAGGTCACACACTATGTTCTTTATCGGACTAAGTAAAGAACCTATAAATAGGGCTCATTAGTATTTGACACAAAACCTATTTCTCGGATTGTCTCATCAAACCTAATATTCCAACTCATCGATGCTTGCTTAAGTCCATAAATGGACTTCTGTAACTTGCATACCTTTGAGCTATCCTTGGATGTAAAACCCTCAGGTTGTGCAATAAACACATCCCCGTCTAGATTCCCATTAAAGAATGCTATCTTCACATCCATCTACCAAATCTCATAATTGTAATGAGAGGCGATGGCAAGGAGTATCCTGATAGACTTCAGCATGGTCACCAATGAAAAGGTCTGATCATAGTCAATGCCTTCTTTTTTACTATACCCTTTTGTAACCAGCCTTGCTTTATAGGTAACTATGTTACCGTCCATGTCAATTTTCTTCTTGAAAACCCACTTGCATCCTATGGGCCTAATCCCACTTGGAGCATCAATCAAGCTCCAGACTTGATTTTCATACAAGGAGTCCATCTCCAACCTCATGGCTATAAGCCATTTATTAGATTCTGAGCCTTCTATTACTTCCTTATAAGTCCTGGGCTCATCATCTCCCATAAGGAAGAGATGTTTATCATCAGAGATGAAAAACCCATATCGCCCAGGAGTGATTGGAGCCCGGCTTGACCTAATCAATGTCAATGTTATGATAGGCTGTTCCATGCTTACACTATCTTGTGTAATAGGTGTAGGTATAATCAGTTGATTTTCTATTTGATCTTCTTGAGTGCTCATCTCAAGATTGCTCCCACTAGCTTTCGTAAGTATTTGCTCCTTCTCGAGGAATTGAGCCTTTCTTGAAACAAGGACTTTTTATTCCTTGGGATCATAGAAGGTATACCTTATAGTCTCCTTAGGGTAACCTACAAACATACATCTATCAGACTTGGCACCTAGCTTATCTGAACTCATCCTCTTTACATAAGAAGGATATCCCCAAACTCTCAAGTGAGGGAACTTTGTTTAGAATATAAATTATGCTCTCAAGTGCATAACCCTAAAAGGATCTACTAAGTTCTTCTTGGCTCATCATGGACCAAACCATATAAAGTAGGGTTTGATTCCTCCTTTTTGACACTCCATTGTGTTGGGGTATATAAGGAGATGTCCACTGGGATAAAATACCATTATCCCTTAGATAATCCTAAAACTCTTGGCTTAAGTATTCACTGCCTCGATCAGATCGAAGGGTCTTGATACTTTTCCCAAGCTATTTCTCTACTTCAATTTTGAACTCTTTGAATTTCTCGAAAGTTTCAGACTTGCGCCTCATAAGGTACAAACAACCATATAGCGAGTAATCATTGATAAAGGTTATGAAGTAGATTAAACCCTCATGTGTTTTAACACTCATTGGATCACATACATCGTAATGTATTATTTCCAAAGTACTAGTGGTATGTTATCCCTTTCCTTTGAAAGGTTTCTTAGTCTTCTTCCCCTTTAAACAAGGTTTGCAAGCACCATAGGATACCCATTCCATTGGACCTAATTCTCCACATTTGTGTAACTTAGTTAAGCGAATCTCATTTATATGGCCTATATGACATTGCCATAAGTATGAGGATTCCTCAGTATCTAATCTTGATTTCTTAATAATGTTCATATTTAGAATTTCATTTTTAGTATCTAGAATGTAAATACCATCCATAGATATTCCACAAGCATAAAGAACATTATCATGTTGAATTTGACATTTATTATTAGAAAATAAAATTTCAAATCCCTTTGTTGCTGAAAGTGCAATAGAAATAATATTTTTAGTGACAGCAAGAAATAATAGCAATTGTTCAAAACTAGAACTAGGCCACTAGGCAAATGAAGGTTATATGTTCCTACAACTGTTGCAGTAACCCGTGCTCCATTTCCAACTCTTAAGTCCATTTCCCTCTTTGTAAACCTCCTACTATTCCACTATCCTTGCATAGAAGTACAGATATGAGTACCACAACCAGTATCTAATACCCAAGTAGACTCATAGGGAACTCCACTATAGAGAAACTCTTTATCATGAACATACCTGAAGTAGATGTCTCACATGGCTTCTTCTTCATTTGTTTAGAAATCAAAGCTTTGCAATCACGTTTCCAGTGCCTCGACCTTTCACACATGAAACATATCCCTTTGGGCTTCTGATCGCAAGGTTTTGACTATGCTAATTTAGTTGGGCTTATATTTGGTGATGAAGTCCAAAACCTTATTCCCCACTTTTCTACCGATAAGATAAAATTTCAAAATACGAACAGGTGTTGTCAATACCGCTTATCAAATAGAAAAATGGTGATCACTGCAAGTATACAGTTTCGATGTAGTTTTAAAAAAATATCAATCTCACAGGGAAGGAATTCGATTCTAAAGACCAACTAGAGTTACAGGATAAACAAAATAAGATAATTTGTAGGGTTTGGATGGTTTGTTTGATAGATTGATGAATAGACAGATGCATGAACAGATTAGAGAAGATGTAAATTATATAGATATTCCCTAAGACAAATTTAGTAGAGAAAAACATGCAGAATCAACAAGAATATTTAGTACACTAAATAACTTCAACAAATACGGTTCTAGACTCCCTAATATTCAATAATTCACCATAAAACAACACATGAAATGACTTTTTTAAATCTAGGGTAAACGAATTATGACACTAATAAAATCTTGGATAACAATATACTATGCTTAGTACGGGTCGCTCTCACATAGCCATATTTAGCAAGTTACCACTCCAAAATTGTTGGCTCACTAAACAGCGTTATACTCATAGATCCAGTGACTATACATAATCTTGTTAACCCTGAAATCACTCTTAAAGTTAACTCGAAAGCATATAACTTGATTAATATAAATGACGGAAGATGAAATACTCGTTATGACACATAGACATATCATAAATTTCGAAATAGAAAGTTTAAGCAGAAAATAAAGTAAAGTTGTAAGGTATGCAAGTGAATGCTAAAGTTGATCAAATCATATCCACTCTTTAATGAGAGTCATCGATTCCCGCAATTCCAGCGTCTAATTTGAATTCGATATCGACTAGTACAGAACATCCTCTAGGATAATATTCCGTGAATATTGAATAAAAGAATGTTGAAGAATGAAAATTTTTATTAATAAGTTCTTTTCAATTAAACTCATACAACAAATGCTCGAATTTGTGTAGAAATATAGTGATCGAAATAGGAATCGAATCACTTATACATTTTTCTCGCTAAGACTTTTGAATGTAGCGAAATCTAGATATTTTCACTCTCTATCTATACACGCATACTATCATTCAATGCCTACACTTATTGCCCACACCATGCCATCCTCGAAAATGGTTAGGGTTGAACCCTATTTATAGAGTGCGAAGGGTTACGTCTATCCAAATGAAGAGTCACGTCCATTAGCGAAGGGTTGCATCACTTCAATATGATTGGATGCAAAGTTTCATCCTCATCCACAATGGAAAAGCACCTTTTTATGATTGGTTGACTTCTAAAAGGTGTCTTTTCTTCTGGTAGTTGATGGCGGTTAATTGTTCTTATCCGGCAGTTGGTAGTTGAGAAGAGATAACCAATAATCATCACAAGTTGCGATCGCGAATCACATATCGTGATTGTGAATAATGATTAGTAACTTTCTGCTCATGAAGAGTAACAAGCCGCGACTGCGAATGGGTGTCACAATTGTGACATGTCTTTTTCCTCATATTCCTTCTTTGTAACTTTGCCTATCTTTGATAGCTTCGATCATAAGCCAAATCCTTGTGTTCCATGCATCTTTCTGCACCTTTTTCACTTTTTTTACATAGAATTCAACTTTTGATAATTTTACTCCCAAGATTCACCTAGTTTCTGCATTTGCATAAAAAACAACTACATATGTGTGAGTGGACGACGTTCCGGTCCAGCGCGGTCGCTTAGAGGCACCGGCCCCATGAGATGGGGTATGGGGTTTTTTTTAAAAGGAGCAATGCTTCGAATGACAAGCTTCTTGGAGTAAAATGGTTTGCTTTGAAAAAATGATTTTCATGCTTTAAAAGACTCGAGACCTAAATCTCTAGTCTATGTTATAGAGTCGCCACCCGGATCAGCTCTTCCGGGAAAATTTGGTACGGCTTAGATCCGTTTGCCTAATCCATACCATAAAATAGAGATTCGGGTTTGAGATGAGTTACCTATTTTTTCATCATTTGAGTTAAATTATACTTGATAGAAACCACGTTTATAATATTTGAACTAAATTAGATATTTTCGATTTATGTCATAGTTTATCACACATGCATAATAAGGTGAGTAAATTGCGGAAAGTAAACACGTAGGAACTTTAAATGCGCCTAGTCTATAGGGGATTAATTACATCATTAGGTTGGAGGTTTTACAAAATTCCTAAATACATCAAAATCTAAGGAATACAATCCCCTACAATACATCAAGATATAACAAATGTTACATTTGATTTGGAAGTAAAAGCAATACCCGAAGGAAATTAAATCCTAACATACATCTATCCTAAACTACCTACATCCACAAAGGTTAGCACAAATAAGACACATCACAAACAGTTAGAAGTATGTTCATTTTTATCTTTGTGAGACCCGAGCGGTCTGATTTAAAACATCAAAGGGGTTTGGAATTTATTTTTCATAAAAAAAGGTTCATTTTATACACATAAGTTTATTTAACCATTTTTTTAGTGAAATTGCCACATGCAAATATTTGTCGGGTCGGTTATCCAAGAACTTCGGTTCCCTTCATTGAAGTTTCCTAACACACTTCATAATAATATTGACATAATATAAATCTAAGTCTCAAAATGTAAATTGCGACGTTATTAAAATCATTCTGAAGAGGAAATCGTTAAAGTCGATAAAATGAAATCCCGGCGAAGAGATTGACTTCAACTATCTAAACTCCCTTCGGGACAATCTCGGGTTTGTAAAATCTTCAAATATACACATCATGCTATTGAAAACTCAGGTTTCAAGCCTGAATGGTCACCACTTAACCTCTTGAACACGAATCAAAATCTGGAAATTTTACAAACATCTGCCCATTTTCTACCTGGAAGATGATATCGTTAACGACATCACTGATATTGTTAATTACACCATTAATATCGTTAACGGCATCGCAATGTCATTAGCGACATCATTACATTTTTTCATTTTCAATCATAAAAGCATAAACATATAATACAAACAAGTGAGGCATGACTCTAGGAACTCAGAGGCTTACCCCGTTGCCGTGAATTCACTTTGCTCGGTGCATGAAAATCCCCAAAAAGTCCTTGTTTCTTTGGTTTGGTTTGCGATTTTGTCAAAAAATGAAGAGTAAGTGCTATTCTTTTATTAAGAGAGTTAGAACTCTCTAAATGTAAGTCTCATCAAGAGGAAGAAAGGAAATAGAAATCTTCCTTCATTCAAGTTTAGCCTTTCAAAAACTTAAAGACTCGAAAATTACCGAAAACGTACTTAAAGATTAAAACTTTTAAATGTGTAAGAAAATGCTTGTTAAAGACACTTAAACCAAGGTCTTATTGAGATAGAACTCAGTAGAGAATGTCTTAAAAGGACGCTAAACCGCATGTTTGCTTAAACTCTCAATATACCTCACTTTCCGAAACAAGTGGACTAAACCTTAAACTTACCTAAATGACATGAGATATCCCAAGTTCATGTCCTATCCATTAACTTAAACACTAAAGTTCTAGAAATACAAGTTAAAAGGAGTTAAAAGATGATTATTTGGTTATGAAAACACTTAAAAATGCATTAAAAGTACTTAAGAACAAAACAAATTCAAAGGAAACTTTTCTCTCAAGAACCTTCTTTTCTCCTAAATTTCTGTGTTTTTTTTCTAAAAATGTCCCCCCTCTCTTCAATGGCTAGAACTCAGCTCTCTTAAAGAGAGAGCTCCCATCAATCCAAAAAAGTAGTCAATGTTGGCTTTTCCTTTTTTCCCATTTTTTCAACTTATTTCTCAATCCCTATGCAATTCAAAAGTCTTTAGTAGGGTGTGGCAACTGTATTTCAATGATAGAATCCAGGCAAGTGGGAAAAATTTGAATTTTTGGTTGAAAAAGTCCACAAGGTGAAATTCTGGTTCTGCTGTCAATGCAATGTCGTTAAAGACATTGCGATGTCGTTAACGAGATTTCATAGCCAGATTAGGTTTTCATTTTTAGCTTGGTCTATTTTAAGGAATAGGAATCCCAAAGAAACAAGGTAGATGATTTCCAGACAATTTCAGGACCCTACAAAATGTAAAAAAGCTAACGATGGAAAATATTACAGCTTCATCATCGAACTCGTGAGTCGGGAATAAAACCTCGTGGGATCATTACTCATATGAGATCAGTATGGTCCCATGATTGAAAGAGCAGTGAGGTTTAGAGATAGTACCTACCTAGTAGCGGCTAGCATTCTTCTAGGATGATGGCCGGTAGCTTTCATCTTGGTGCGGCGTTCTTTCGAGGATTGGTATCTCGACACCCCTTGTGAATTGCCCGTTCATGCAATGATTGCCCCTGAAAGGTTGACCTTTGGCTGGTTGATAGCACTGGAACCGTTAGGGAGAGAACATTGGCCGTGTGCCTCCGTTCTCCTGATTGAGAATCCCATGTGCACACTGACGCAAGCTTATTAACTATGTGGATAGTAGGAAGTCCGCTGACCGAACATGGTAGGAACCAGATGTGAACTGTAGAAAGTTCATTGATTTTAAAAAGTTAAAAGGGGACGAACTGTAAAAAGTTTGTTTGACTGTAAAATGTCCGAAAATTGTGAACTGTAGAAAGTTCATTTGATTGTAAAAGTATGAAACTCTTAAACTGTAGAACGCTAATTGATTGTAAAGAGTCAAAAGATTTTGAACTGTAGAAAGTTCGGTTGATTGTAAAAAATTAGAAGATTTTGAACTGTAGAAAGTTCATTAACTGTAAAGAGTCAGAAGATTTTGAACTATAGAAAGTTCGGTTGACTGTAAAAAGTCAAAAGATTTTGAACTGTAGAAAGTTCAGTTCACTGTAAAAAAGTCAGGAAATTTTGAACTGTAGAAAGTTCGTTGATTGTAAAAGTCAAAAAATTTCAAACTGTAGAAAGTTTGATGATTGCAAAATTCAGCAAATTTTGAACTGTTGAAAGTTTGTTGACTGTAAAAAGTTAGGAATTTCAAACTGAAGAAAGTTCGTTGAATGTAAAAAGTCAGAAGATTTTGAATTGTAGAAAGTTCGTTGACTGTAAAAAATCAAAAAATTTTAAACTTTAACAAGTTCGTTGACTGTAAAAATAATGAAAATCTTAAATTGTAGAAAGTTTGGTTGACTGTAAAAAGTCAGGAAATGGTGAACTGTAGAAAGTTCGTTTGATTGTAAAAAGTTAGGAATTTTTTAACTGTAGGATGTTCGTTAACTGTTAATAGTCAGAAAATTTTGAACTGTAGAAAGTTCGTTGATTGTAAAAAATCAGGATATGGTGAGCTGTAGAAAGTTTTTTTTACTGTTAAAATTCAGGAATTTTCAAACTGTAGAAAGTTCGTTGACTGTAAAAAGTTAGAAAATATCAAACTGTAGAAAGTTCGTCGACTGTAAAAGTCAGGAAATTAAGAAAATGCAAGTAATGAATGCATGTTTTCATTTCTTGATTGAGATTGCTAGAAGCAAAAATTTTTGCCCCTTCAATCAAGTGATTAAAATATGAATGCGTAATAATTAACTCGGGTCGCGTACTCGAGTTTCGAAATCATTTGGGAGGTTCCCGCAGTTGCCCAAGTGTTTTTATTGACTTTTACGAAGTTAAAATACACTGTAAAATGAATTTTAAAGGGTTAAAATGAATTTGGGCTGAAAAATAAAAGAATTGGGCTAGGCTAAAAGTTAATGTTGTTAACGACGTTGGTAATGTTGTTAACGCTATTGGTGATATCGTTAACGAAATTGCCAATGTCGTTAACGACATCGCATTTCCAAGTTTCAAAATAAAACCTAACTTTCTCCCCTTTTCTTATTTTCATCCGAAAACAGCCCCCTTTCTCCTAAAAAACTGAATTTCTCTATGATTCTCTCGCAAAGATGTTGTGCAAGATCAAATCTCATAACCCAAAGGCATTTCTTCCTCTTCTCTCCAAGCCCATCCCGACATCCTGAACTTCAAAAAATGTTCGATGGAGAAAGATTTTTACTTTGAGAGAGATGACGAGTTCATCGGGTTTTCAATTGATTCCCCGATCACTACTCTCCATGCAAGTCTTGGGAACACGCCTCAGTAGTCCAGGTAACCCGAAACTCCCTTAATTTCAAGTTTTTCCCGATTACCATTTTGAAACCTAGGTTTTTAAATTCATGAAAATGCATGTTTTATGTGAAATTGATGCATGATTAGGCTTTATTTACTGATTATATATAGTTTAGAATGATTTGGAACCCGATGTGGGGGATTTTGATGCGAAAATTTGGAGTTTTAGGGATTGAAAATAGGCGGAGGCTGTTTCTGCCTCTGCCACTGTAATGTCTTTAACGACATTATCCAATGTCGTTAACAACATCATGCAATGTCATTAACGCATTGCAATATCATTAACGGCATCACAGGGGTAGAAGGCAGAAATAGTTTCCGCTTTCCCGAAACCCGAAATTACTCATGATTTTGACCTAGTTTACACTTTTCGGTAGCCTATAATGCTTAAAAATATTAGTTGAATTTCTTTATTCATGATAAAAAGGATACGGAATCTCGCATTGGTTTTGAGATTTATTTTCTACATTTTGTTTATTTTTTCAGCCATAGACCTATACTAACTTTTCCTGTATAGGAGCCATGGAGCGGTGGTGGAACGCACCGTCAAAGACCCAGACCTTCGAGAAGCTATCATTGCCACTGGTTTCGGTACGCTAGCCAAGATTTTACAAGAGCACATGCCACATTTATCACATCCTGCTCTCACAGCCTTAGTCGAGCGATGATCTGAGACTACCCACACCTTCCATCTACCTGTGGGGGAGTTGACTATCACACCCTCTGATGTAGTGGCGATGACTGGGCTATCATGGCACGAGGGGCCTTTATTGGAGTTCGATGGGCGTGGATCCCACATAGCGACGGGCTTAGTGCGTGCACTCCTTCATGATTAACCTGTAGACAGTGCTTTTTTTTCCCCGTTATCTCTAGTAAGATCAACTACGAGTTTATCTCCACAGTGGTGGACCTGGCATCCATCTCGGTCTTAAACTGGCCGAGGGTTATTTTGGGCCAAATGTACTATGGCCTAGATTGCGCGGTGAGGGCCCACGAGAAGGCCCTCATGCTAAGTCACATCCTCCTCCAAGTAATTGGTTCGACCTTTGATTTCGCTGCAGGTCTAGGCCTTTTCTTACCAGATCCTTCCTCACCCGGTTTTCAAGAATAAGGTAGTTCAGCATGAGCCCTTCTTGGCCATCTGGTGTTGTTCGATCGTGAGACTCCACAAGTGGTAGATCAGATATCAAGAGTGCCTCCAAGACCTCACGTTGGAGTAGGTATCTAAACGATTCCCCACATTTTTTTGGTATTTCCTTACTTTGATTATCCTATTGTGAATGCGTGTTTTCTTTTTGATTGCAGATCTGCTCAGACCCTTGGACCCTGATGCTGAATCGGGATGAGGTGGTGACTACTCGGGCAGATGTTGATGACCACCAGTTGGTCCTGGAGTCCCCCCTCTCTCTCTAGTGGTACCTCGGGGAGAGAGTCTGGTTTTGGCAAACTTTTACCATTGTAGAGCGGCCTATGCCTCCCCATCCCCCTATTGATGTATTCTGGTTGCACCTAATGATTAGATCCATTACAGATCGGGCTACCTTCTTTGAGGGGGATGGTGTTGTGACTCCTTCCATCGGTGGTTCTTATTTGAAGCATCTGGGTCGGCTGATTCCCCCATGTCCTCATTTTGCTCCCGATGATACAAAGGATTGGCATCACCGGAAGGTGATGGAGATGATGTGTGGAGCCTCTTCTAATGATGAGGAGGAGGAGGTTGAGCTAGGCGAAGGTGGTGGCGATTATGGCCCCGGCGATGGTCCATGTCATGGAGGTGATGATGATGTCAATGACGGTGGCCTCGGCGGTGGAGCTGGCAGTTGGAACCATGGTGGTGGCATCGGTAGTTATGGTCATATTGGAGGCGACGGTAGCGAAGGCCATGGCAATGGTGGCACGTATACTTCGAGGGTATGGATCTCCTCAGATTTATATTCTTTTAATCATGCTTGTGTAATACTGACAGTGACTGTTTCGAAATAGGCTGGCATGGGTAAGCGAGCCCCTAGCACACTAATCTGGTTTCGGAGGACCTGATGTATCACGCCCCCAGGTTCGTGGAGGGCCACCTCCTCAACACTTTGGAGACCAACTTCTCATTGATAGAGAGGGTGGGGGAGCGACGGGATTATACTCTGCCCCGGAACTCGTATACCGTGGCCTTCGCTCCTGACGATACCACCCACGTGAGTTTCCTCTTATGAAGCTTGACATTCTAACCCATTGATTCATATCTTGAGTTTGGCTTCTCAAATGGCAGGTTCCACGGGCTGATGCTAAGTCATATGTCCGCGACTACCTGTCTGCTGACTACATGATCATTGCGCAGAACAATGTGGCCAAGGTAGTCCTGTTCAAGATTTGTAAAATATGCACTATTTATGTATGCATGTTAGGCTTGTGAGATGATTGTGAATGCTTGTTGTTTTCATCATATGTTGACACTTTTGTAAATGATTATGTTATGATGTATGTTTTCTACTGCAGGCCTTGATCGATATTGAGCACCATGATCTCCTGAAGTCCTAGGAAGTTGTGAGGACTCAGGGTCTGAGGATCGAGGAACTGGAGAGGTAGCTAGCCCAGTATCAGAGGTTTGCACGTCAAGTGGCTTCAAGTGGGAGATAATCTAGGATGCATTGGGGGACTTCGTCTTACTCTGTTATGCGCCGGGGTAGATCAGCGAGACGAGATGTGGAGGAGGACAACCGCATCGCTGAGACTGTGGAGGAGGAGGATGAGGGGGATTCTTCCTCTATTTAGACATTTTTTATTTTTTCGTAGTTATTTTTTCTACTGTAGGGATAAATTTACTGTAGTTTCAGGGAGCTTCTGATGCCTTTCGCCCATTTTTTCCCTTTTATCTTGAATATTTCATTGAATTTGACTGAACTCCTTTATTCCATTTATTACAACATTTGATTTTGTTTGATACTATAATGCTTGTTGTGATTTTATTGCTTAACGGTACTTCCTTCAATCCAAAATTGACTTATAAACTGACTTTCAGTCAAAACTACGCTTTCAACTAGCCACTGTAGCTTCAACATCGTTACCAACATTGGAAAATTCAGCCCGTTAAAAGATATAGACAAACTGCTTGAGAAGCAATATCGTTAATAACAACACGAATATCGTTAACGATATCGCAATATCATTAACGACATTGCACAATATCGTTCATGATATCAAATTCCTTTTCAGCTTCTGATTTCTTTTCTTCTTTTCTTCAAATTGCATCCCATAATCAATAACTTCGGGCCTTCTTACGCACACTGAAGAATCCTGACTAGAAGAAATTCGAAAGATTCGGCTTGTGGGGTTTTCGATATCTTGCTTTTCATCTCATGAATACGGCTTTAGTTAGGGGCGCCGCTTTGTTTTGGGATTCAACTACCCACATTTTCCAATTTTCTCACCAAGAGATGTGTCCAATGATCGAAGAGTACCAGGCTATCCTTAGGATCCTGTACCCTCAGGATTTTCCTTTAGCTGTCCCATTCTACAGCTTCGGTGCTGAAGCTTCCCCCCTGGGTTTGTGGAATTTGGACTCCGTGAGCCCTTTTCTTGCACACCCACCTTCTCTAGGAGGGTTTTGAGTCGAAGCAGTGCTGAAGTGGTGCATCAGTGCCCCTAGAGCTCACATTGGTTGGCCCTTCATGGTGGCTCTTCTCTTGATATCCGAGTTTATTTGTGGAGTTGGTCCTATTACCCCATTCCGGTTGATATTCCTTATCAACCCCACTTTCTTAAGGCAATTCTCCATCTACTTTAGCACTAGTGGAGAACCTTACCAGCCTAGATGCTTCCATCTCCTGCCATGATATGGTCGATGACCATTTTACTCTTCTCAAGGTAGGCCCGTAATGACTATTTATTGACTTTCCTCTTTTCTTGCTTTTCTAATTAGGGTATGTCTCAGGTTTGGCTATTGGAGAAGCTTTACTTGATCGATAATCCACATAGGGAAACCCTTCTGATTACTCGCCTGTAACTTAAAACAAGTGAGGGTTAACGATCGACAAGTATTCCCGGATGACTGAGCATGACTAGACTCAGATTTTTGGCTAACTTTTTGATGATAGGATTCATTAGCTTTACCCCTGGTGGGCGATCACTCATGTCGTTGTTCGGATGCACGAGGATGGGATTCTGCTGATGGGCTTACATCTTTCCATGTATTATTCACCTAGTCACATATGTAGGCAGTATGGGAGGCGTCAGAGGATACCACGCAGTATATGTTCCTCTCAGGTTTCCGAGTGGCATCATTCTTGGCCAGATAGACTGCCCGCCTTATGGGTTCAGCGTACCCAGTTTGTTCATCTAGACTATGGAGAGGTTGAGACTACGGAAACAGATAAGATCTATCATGGATGGCTTGCAGTAACCAGGTCCTTGATAGACCCTCAGCAGTATGCGTGGGTAACCCGTGAGTGGTCGAGGGAAGAAGATGGCTTGAGCCCTTATAGCGGTAGGTAAAGCCAGCTTAATGACTTGTTCTAGAATGATTCTATTTTAATATAAATAAGAATGAAAATTAATCAACTTTTGCTTAGAATATACCAATGCGGTATGATTTTATCGGATTTGTTTGTCTTTTCTTTTCCTAAGTACAAACTATGAAACTAATCATATTGGAATGCTTGTTGTTTACTTATGACGCTTCAACCATTGGCATTCATATACTTTCATGAGCATACACATTAAACATTTTCAGCAAGAAATGATATCTTTATTGATGAAATAAATTGAAGTACAAATGTTTTGAGTGATCCGACTCCTGTCATTAGCTAGCCCTTTTAGGTTTTCTAACTAATGAATTTATTCCTCACTCATTGTCTTAAGTTTCTTCTGAATCACCCTTTTCGAGTTTTCAACTCAGTGGACTATCTTATTTTTTTGCGAAAAAACGGCCCTAGTTTTTACTCAACCAATAGAATGTTAGCTGACTGGCTTATTTACATATATATTTTTTGTTTTTGTACTGCTTTTCTAGACTTATTTCTTTTCCTAAACGTGGTAGTGCTTAAGCCTATCTTGATTGATGGTGTTGATGAATTCTTTGCTGTGCATATCCATGATCTTGATTGCCCCTTTGCTCAGAACTTTCTTGACTACAAACGAACCTTCCCAATTGAGCCTAAATTTCCCTCTAACATCCATGTTCGAAGGCCTTAATTGCTTCAATACCAAGTCTCCTACTTTCAGGGGTTCCATCTGATGCTTGACTTTGTTGTTGTATGCTCTGGCCATTCACTGTTGATACATCTGAAGGTGATCTAAGGCTTTGAGGTAGCGTTCATCAGTCACATTAAGCCGTTCAAATCTAGCTATGGCCCATTCTGACTTCCCTAGCTTGGCTTCGAAGGCTATCCTTAAAGACCACTTCTATCTCCATTGACAAGACCACCTCCATTCCATATACTAGTGAGAAAGGAGTTTAGTTTGTGGGGTCCGAATACTCGTTCTGTAGCCCCAAACTATGAAAGGTAGTTTATCTACCCAATCTCGATAAGTGGTCACCATTTTGCTCAGGATCTTCTTGATGGACTTGTTGGCTACTTCTACAGCCCCATTAGCTTCTGGCCTATATGTTGAAGAGTGATGATGCTCGATACTTTATTTCTTGAGGAGTTCTGCCATTTCCCCTTAGAATTGGACTCCATTATTCGAGATAATGTGATGGGGGATCCCATAATGAGTGAAGATGTGCTTCACTATGAACTTGGCCATTTTCTTGGTGGTGATATTGGAGTAGGATTCGGCTTCTACCCATTTAGAAAAGTAATCCTCTACTACTATAATGAATCTGTAGCCGTTGCTAGATGAAGGGTGAATCTCTCCAATTATATCGATTCCCCATGTCGAGATGGGCTAAGGAGTTGATAGGTTATGGAGATCTGAGGGAGGCAGATGCTAAGGTCGCCATAGATTTGGCATTCGTGGCACTTCTTACTTCAGCGACATAGTCAGCGACCATTGTGGTCCAATAATAACCCTGATGTTGGATCTTCTTGGATAGGGATAAGCCATTCATGTGTGGCCCAATATCTCCTACATGTAGTTGTCTAATAATAAGCAGATCTTCTTTCTCAGTCAAGCAACGGAGCAACAAACCCTCTGGAGTACGTCGGAATAAATCATTGTCAAGAAGTCTGAATTGGATGGCCAGGCGACGGAGGGAAGTGCGCTCAGAATCCGTGGCGCCCTCACGATAGGTCCCATCTTTCAGAAATAGAACAATATCAAAATACCAGCAACCCGAGTCCGAGTCCTCATCGACTGTCACTGCTCTGCAATAATAAGGCTCTCTTGCCAATTGAAGCACCAATGGTTTGATGGGTTGGGTCCGGGGCCCTTCCCACATATAGGCCAAAGTGGCTAGGGAATATGCCATTTAGTTATCCTCTAGTAAAACATGATGAAATACACACTTATCGAATTTGGTGGAGGCTGCCTAGACTGCTTCCAAATATGGGCGAAGTGACTCCTCTTTGATCTCCCAATCATCGGTTACTTGTCGAATTACTAGAGCTGATCTCCGATGACTGAGACTTCTTTAGCCTTCACCTTTCTTAACGCTTCCAAGATGAACAGACATGCTTTGTATTCTGCCTCGTTATTTGTAACAGAGAACTCTAAAGTTTTGGATAGTGGAATGACCTCATTCTGGGGTGTGACTAAGACAACATCCAGGCCTGCTCCCTTGTAATTCATTACGTCGTTGAAGTACATAGTCCATTCCTTCTTGGCTTCTTCTACTAAGGAAAGTTGCTCGTCTGGGAATTCCAAGTTTTCCACATAATCGGAGTCCATTGCTTGATTAGCCAAGAATTCTGCCATTGCTCGGCCTTTAATAATTTTTCTGTTGATATACTCTATGTCAAATTTAGAGAGGAGCAACAACCATCAGGATAGTTTTCCTGCCAATGTGGGGGACTGGCACAAGTATCTCATGGGGTCGACCTTAGCCACCACCTGAACTCAATAGGATTGAAAGTAGTGGCGTAGTTTCTTAGTTAGCCACACCATTACGGCGCAAATCTTCTCCATAGCCATGTAGCGGGTTTCATACTCTAGCAACTTCTTGCTTAAGTAGTATATTGTGTGCTCTTTCTTGCCATCATCCTCTTGTATTAGCATTTCCCCAACAAAGGACTCTTCAACGGCTAAGTAGAGGATAAGAGGACGTCCTGGAATGGGGGGTTTTAGAATGGGAGGCTTGATAAGGTATTGGTTTATTTTTTGAAATGCAATTTGACATTGATCATTCCACTCCATCGGCTTCTATTTTCATAGCAACTTGAAGATTGGCTCGTAAATGGTAGTCAAGCGGGTGATGAATCTACTGATATACTATAGGGATCCCAAGAATGGCCGTACTTCCTTCTCTGACTTTGGCACAGGCATTTCCCCGATGGCTTGGATTTTATCTAGATCCATCTCTATGCCCCTTTGACTCACTATATGCCCCAGTAGCTTTCTTGAGGTGAACCCAAATACGCACTTCTTCGGATTGAGGTGTAGGTTGTACTTCTCGATTCGAGTGAGAAACCTATCGAGGATATTTGGATGCTCTTCCCGAGTGTTGGATTTAACTAGCATATCATCCACATAAACTTCTACCTCCTTGTGAATTAATTCATGTAATAGGACCGTGGCGGCTCATTGAGAGGTTGTCCCTGCTTTTTTCAATCTAAAAGGCATAACTCTGTAGCCTTCAAAACAGGAACATAAGGTTTTGCTGTATAACTTCACAAGTGCAATCTATAGTTGAGATCACGACCTTATTTAATCCTTCTATTTCTTCAATTTTTAGACTTAGTACCGTAGTCTCCCAATATTTGATCTCTAGAACGCACTTACCTTCCTTGGTAACTTGATCTCTAGAAAGCACTTGCCTTCCCTGACAATGATGCCAAAAAGTTGATCACAAGGTTTTGACTATACTAAGTTAGTTGGGCTTATATTAGGTGATGAAGATAAAAACATTGTTCCGCACTTTTCTACCGATAAGATAAAAGTTCAAAATACGAATAGGTGTTGTCAATACCACTTATCAAATGGAAAAATTGTAACCACTGCAAGTATACAATTTCAATGTAATTTTGAAAGATATCGATCCCATAGGGAAGGAATTCGGTTCTAAAGACCAACTAGAGTTACGGGATAAACAAAATAAGATAATTTGTAGGGTTTGGATGGTTTGGTTATAGACTAATGAATAGA
Source organism: Euphorbia schlechtendalii (assembly GCA_949673415.1). Classification (NCBI taxonomy): domain Eukaryota; kingdom Viridiplantae; phylum Streptophyta; class Magnoliopsida; order Malpighiales; family Euphorbiaceae; genus Euphorbia; species Euphorbia schlechtendalii. Next base: position 8,162 of record CATIWQ010248785.1, on the reverse strand, counting down.
CAGATGTATGAACATATCAGAGAAGATGTAAATTATATAGATATTCCCTAAGAACAAGTTTAGTAGAGAAAACATGCAAAATCATCAAGAATGTTTAGTAAACTAAATAACTTCAACAAATACGGTTCTAGACGCCCTAATATTCAATAATTCACCATAGAGAAATACATGAAATGACTTTTCTGAATCTAGGGTAAACGAATTATGACACTTATAAAAGCCTGGATAACAATATTACTATGCTTAGTACTGGTCACTCTCACATAGCCATATTTAGCAAGTTACCACTAAAAAAATGTTGGCTCACTAAACAACGTTATAATCATAGATCCAGTGATTATACACAATCGTGTAAGCCCTGAAATCATTCTTAAAGTTAACTCGAAAGCATATAACTTGATTAACATAAATGACGCAAGATGAAATACTTGTTATGACACATAGACATATCATAAATTTTGAAATAGAAAGTATAAGTAGAAAACAAAGTAAAGTAGTAAGGTATGCAAGTGAAAGCTAAAGTTGATCAAATCGTATCCACTCTTTAATGGGAGTCGTCAATTCCCGCAATTCCTGTGTCTACTTTGAATTCGGTCTCGACTAGTATAGAACCTCTGCAAGGATGCTATTCTTTATGAATATCGAATAAAAGAATGTTGAAGAAAGAAAACTGTTATTGATAAGTGCTTTACAATTATACTCATACAACAAACGCTCGAATTTGTGTAGAAATAAAGTGATCGAAATAGGTATCGAATCACTTATACATTTTTCTCTCTAAGACTTTGAACATAACAAAATCTAGATATTTTAACTCTCTATCTATACATGCATACTATCATTCAATACCTACACTTATTACCCCCACCATGCCATCCACAAAAATGGTTAGGGTTGAACCCTATTTATAGAGTGTGAAGGGTTGCGACCATGGTTTTCAAAACCAGACCGGTCATCAAATCGGTGAAGAGGGTGGTTCATGGATTTAAGGTTAAACCGGATTAAATCGGTGGTCGAACCGGATTTTCTAAAAATTGAAAAATATTATTTAAATAAGATATGGTGAATTTATTTTCATAATACATTAATTAAATAAAGTAAATACTTAATTTAAAACTAAGTAAAAGTTTTATATAGATATTATAAAAGAAAGATAATACAAATGTGAATTAAATAAGTGTTATGGTTGAGTGGTAAACATAATAGATAACAAGATGAAGGTCCTGAGTTCGATTCCTGCCTATTGCAAAAAATTTAAAAAATCATTTTTAACAAGTATAAGTGAACCGGCCGGTTGGAGCGGCCGGTTCCGGTCAGACCCGGTCCGGTCCGATTTTCAAAACCATGGTTGCGACTATCCAAACTAAGAGTCGTGTCCATTGGTGAAGGGATGCATTACTTCAATATGATTGGATGCAAAGATTCATCCTCATCCATAATGGAAAGGCACCTTTTTATGATTGGTTGACTTCCAAAAGGTGTCTTTTCGTCTGGTACTTGATGGCAGTTGATCATTCTTATCCGATAATTGGTAGTTGAGAAGAGTTAACCAATAACCGTCACAAGTCGTGATCGTGAATCACATGTCATGATCGTGAATAATGATTTGTAACTTTCTGCTCATGAAGAGTAACAAGTCGTGACCGTGAATGGGTGTCATGATCGTAACATGTCTTTTTCCTCATGTTCCTTCTTCGTAAATTTGCCAATCTTTGATAGCTTCGATCCTAAGAAAAATCCTTGTGTTCCATGCACCTTTTTCACTCTTTTTACATAGAATTCCACTTTTGATCATTGTACTCCCAAGATTCACCTAGTTTTTGCATTTGCATAAAAAACAACTACATACCACGTGAAATCTTTTATATGAAGTACAAAATGACTCAAAACCATATCATTTTATGATTGAAAATATCATGATAGTAAGTGTAATTATACACTTATCACACCCCCACACTTAACTTTTTACCTTGTCCTCAAGGTAAACACAACAGAAGTGTATAAAATAGTATTCAAGTTCATACCTCATTTGGCAAAAGACTATCGTAGTGAGTATCACATCATGTTGCATAAAGTTCAAATAAAAGTTCCAATTTCCCACAAATTAGTAATGTGCAATTTATATAATTCAGTTGCATACCTTTGCTACCAATGGAGGATCACCCGAATCGCATCTACATATAAGTTTTATATGCTTACTTGGATATTTCCTTCTCTTAAGTATAGTATAAAGTATAAAGGACAAAGGGAGCACACTTTGAAAAAATTAATCTCAAGGCATTTTTAGGTAACGTAGGATACTAAAACACTCTTAGTGGTTGCATTTTATGCTCCATACCACTCTCCCCTTTTTTTAGTAGTTTCATTTTATCCTTCATACCACTTTCTCTCATTTTTTTCTTTTAAGAAAATGTTTTTGAAGTATAGATTCGTACTTTGCACCCATTTTTCATGCTATGCTACTTTTCTTTTTTCACTCATTGAATGGTTGTAGTTTCTGCTCCGTACCATTCCTGACCTTTTGCACAACTCATTGGTTATCCTCTCTTTCTTTTCATTTTTCTCTATTAATACCCTCATCCTTTATTGATCACGTTCAAAGTATTATGGTTATAGTTTCCCAACAATTTAAACACACTCAATACTTATAGGACTTATTCGAGAATAGCATATAAAACTCATAGTAAGAACACTACTAGATATTACTCCACTTAAAACTTATCGGTAGCATTAAACTAAAACTATAAAGCTTATACTAATTCATGTTTCATTGAAATATATATCAAAATATACTTGGAATGTTTCCTTCGAATGTTACTCACCACACATCCTTGCCAAATGCTAAATGTTGTGCCATAATCGCTCACACTCCCATAGTTTGGTAAAACTCGAAACATTTTGTTCGAAATATGCACTAACATCAAACTTGAAATATCTAAAACTCAAAATGACCTTGGAACAAATGTTAGTATAGTATAGGTATGGATAATGTAAAAACAACACTAAAATCAAGAAAAATTTTCAAATTCTTCAATTTTTTAATTTTATTAAATTTGTTTGGATTTTTGGGATATTTTTACAAATGCCCCCCACACTAAAGAAAACAATGTCCTCATTGTGAGAGACTTAACTAACAATGAAAACACGAAAAACAAACACCAGTCCAAAATTTGAAAAAGAAAAGAAAAGAGTAAACTCATTTATTATGAAGGAGAATCCGAGGCTCGTGTCGTGATCTCTAAGGCCTGTCGCAATCGTGATTTCTTCAAAATAGGAATAGAAGGTTTTGTGGTATAACGTCACGAGTGCGATCTATAGTCATGATCGTGACTATGAGCGGGCGACATGGAGTAGTGAGCCGAGAGCGCGGTCCATCGGGGTGTTTGAAAAAGAAGCACCGGGTCGGGGACCCGGGAAGAAGGTTGAAGGAGAAAGGGCGAAAACATTTTTAGATCGGTTCGAACCCGAATCCGCCATCTCTTAGTGTGGAGTTGCCACCTAGATTAGCTCTTTCCAAGAATTAGAGTCCTATGAGGCTTAACATTTGGGGGACGACCCACCATGACATAGAGATTCGTGTCTGGGATAAGTTGCTTATTTCTTAAGTGATCACATTATATTACATCTATAGAAAACCATATTTTCTTATTTTTACATATTCGCACTTAGGTCTTTTTTGGAGTTTATATGCATGATTCACGTATAGAAAAAGCAGTAAATCCATCCACAAAGCGGAATAATAAACCATTCACAAGGTAGTAAATAAATGCGAAAAGAAAATGTGGAAAATAAAAATTACAAGGCTTCTAAAAATCAAGGGATGCAACCGCCCTCTAACCTATTAATTACATTCCTAAAAAATATGTACAATACCTGAAGGAAAAATAAAATCCTAAACATACACCTAACCTGCATCCACAAAGGTTAGCATAGGGGATATCACATATGTTCTATTTGATTTTAGTGAGGCCCGTGTGGCCTAATTGAAACATCGATGGTTTAAAGTTATTATTTTAAATAAAAATTTGTTCATTTTTATTTAGATGTATGTTGATCAATTTTATTAGTGAAAATGATCGCACGGAATAAGGTGAGGTCTGTTATCCGGGAATATATTTTATTCCCTTCATGGGGGTATTCTATAAAAATTAAAAAAGAAATAAAAGATGAAGAAGAGAATTACAACATTTACAATAATGAAATAATAAATAATTCCTAGGTCCACAAATAAATTCAGAAGAAGATGAAGCAAATGAAAGCACGGAATCCGTAGTTCTAAGAACTCACAGGCTTACCCTTGCGGTATTAATCCACTTCGGCGTATCCGTTTGATCCCCGAGAGCGTTCCTCGTTCGTTTTGGTTTAATTGTAGTGTAATTGGAAATTACGTGTTTATTTATCCAAATGATGATCAAACTCGGGTTCTAAATTTGTGTTAGACCCAAGAATATGTGAGGATACTTTTAGAAAAATAGATGTCCCGAATGCAAAAGTGTTTGGATCCAAGAAGTTTGATTTTAAGATGAAGAAGTTTGGAATGCAAAAGTGTTTTGGATCCAAGAAAATCTTAGAAGAAAAGAAAGTATTTGTCTGTGTTTTTTTATCTGAAAAAGAGAAATTTTCTCTGAAATTTCGAGCCCATTTCAATCCAAAAATGTCCCGAATTTATAGAAATTAGGAACGGACCAAACCGGGCTCGCTGAAGAGTTCGGCAGGCTCGCTAAACTCCTCAGCGAGGGTGGCCCTCGCTGAGGAATTCAACAAGGCCCTAGCTGAATTCCTCAATGAGGGTAGCCCAAAGAATTCCTATTTGGATTCTTTGGGCCACGTTATTATACATATATATATTTTAATATTTTTTAAAATATTATATTATATATATATTTATATATTTATTTATATATATACCAGTCTATATTTTCAAATAACGCAATTAAATTATTTTGGACCCTTAAAAGTATTATAAGCCTTTTAAATATTTATTTAGGGTCCTAAACACTTCTTTTAACGAGGAGAACTCCCATTTGAAGATCGTCGGACTGTCAAAAATCGTGTTTCGAGGATAAATATCCCGAAAAGTCATCATCATTGAATGCGCAAGCTTGTACAAAATCATGTGCTCACAACAACCTTCTTTAATCCTTCTCTTTCTTCAATTTTTAGACTTAGTATCGTAGTCTCCCGGTATTTGATATATAGAACACACTTGCCTTCCCCGGGAACGGCACCAAAAACTTGATCGCAAGGTTTTGACTATACTAATTTAGTTGGGCTTATATTCGGTGATGAAGTCAAAAACCTTGTTCCCCACTTTTCTACCGAAAAGATAAAAGTTCAAAATACAAATAGGTGATGTAAATATCGCTTATCAAATAGAAAAATGGTGACCACTACAAGTATACAGTTTGGATGTAGTTTTGAAAGATATCTATCCCATAGGGACGGAATTCGGTTCTAAAGACCAACTAGAGTGATGGGATAAACAAAATAAGATAATTTGTAGGGTTTGGATGGTTTGGTTGATAGACTAATGAATAAACAGATGCATGAATAGATTAGAGAAGATGGAAATTATACAGATATTCCCTAAGAACAAGTTTAGTAGAGAAAAACATGCAAAATCATCAAGAATATTTCGTACACTAAATAACTTCAACAAATACGGTCCTAGACGCCCTAATATTTAATAATTTACTGCAGAGCAACATATGAAATGACTTTTCTAAATCTAGGGTAAACGAATTATGACACTTATAAAAACCTGGATAACAATATTACTATGCTTAGTACGGGTCGCTCTCACATAGCCATATTTAGCAAGTTACCACTCCAAAAATGTTAGCTCACTAAATAGCGTTATAATCACAGATCCAATGATTATAAACAATCTTGTTAACCCCGAAATCACTCTTAAAGTTAACTTGAAAGCATATAACTTGATTAATATAAATGGTGCTAGACAAAATAATCGTTATGACACATAGAGATATCATAAATTTTGAAAGAGAAAGTATAAGCAGAAAACAAAGTAAAGATGTAAGGTATGCAATTGAAAGCTAAAGTTGATCAAATCGTATCCACTCTTTAATGGGAGTCATCAATTCCTGCAATTCCTGCATCTACTTTGAATTCGATCTTGATTCGTACAGAACCTTCACTTGGATGTTATTCTTTGTGAATATCAAATAAAAGAATGTTGAAGAATGAAAACTTTTATTGATAAGTTCTTTGCAATTACACTCATTTAATAAATGCTCAAATTTGTGTAGAAATATAGTGATCGAAATAGGAATCAAATCACTTATACATTTTTCTCGCTAAGACTTTGAACGTAGCGAAATCTAGATATTTTCACTCTCTGTCTATACACTCATACTATCATTCAATTCCTACACTTATTGCCCACACCATGCCATAAACGAAAATGGTTAGGGTTGAACCCTACTTATAGAGTGTGAAGGGTTGCGTCTATCCAAATGAAGAGTCGTGTCTATTGGTGAAGGGTTACATCACTTCAATATGATTGGATGTAAAGATTCATCCTCATCCATAATGGAAAGGAACCTTTTTATGATTGGTTGACTTCTAAAAGGAGTCTTTTCATCTAGTAATTGATGGTAGTTGATGGCGGTTGATCGTTCTCATCCTTTAGTTGGTAGTTGAGAAAAGATAACCAATAACCATCACAAGTCACGATTGTGAATCACAATTCGCGATCATGAATAATGATTTGCAACTTTCAACTCATGAAGAGTAACAAGTCATGACCGCAAATGGGTGTCATGATCGTGACATGTCTTTTTCCTCATGTGCCTTCTTCGTCACTTTGCCAATCTTTGACAGTTTCGATCCTAAGCCAAATCCTTGTGTTCTACACATCTTTTTACACCTTTTTCACTCTTTTTACATAGAATTCCACTTTTGATCATTTTACTCCCAAGATTCACCTAGTTTCTGCATTTGCATAAAAAACAGCTACATACCACATGAAATCTTTTATATGAAGTATAAAATGACTCAAAGCCATACCGTTGTATGATTGAAAATATCATGATACTAAGTGTAATTATACACTTATCAGCTTCTCCTTTTGAATAACCACATTTTTTTACCTTCCTGTTGACGGGTTTTAAACCTTTACCTTTGACTCAAGTTTACTTACCAAGGTACCTGCTCCTCTAACCCTTAGTTCTTCTTCAAAACTTCTAAGTTTCCTGATAAACTCATATGTCTTGCTGGTCTTCCTTGACATAAGATAATTTTTCACAAAGGGTGAATAGTTATCAGACAGACTTTTTATCATAAGCTGTATGTTATGATTGGAATCTAAAACTCTATATTTCATTCTATTCAACTTTCATGCCCTCATGAAGTCCTCTGAGATGAATCAGCATGGATTTTAGGTCCATACCTTCATGTTGTTTCTTATGCTTCAAACTCATGGTTTCGAGCATCACTAGTGACACTATGAAATTATCCTTCTTGTGTTTAAGAGATGCTTCTTTCTCTTTGATAGAAGCCTCAACATTAGGATTGACTGGTTCTGGATTATCTAGAACATAATCCATGTGGCTTTTCACAAGCTCCTTTCTAAGAGCTTTGAACTAGCCGTCAAAATTGATCCCTATCAATTTATTGCCAAGTATCAGACGGATACTTATGTTCAGATACATTGTTCAACCTAGATATAAACTAGAATTTGTTTAGACATTAGTATATGTACATGCATTAAATATAAGGTCTTTAATTAAACACATAATTCATATTATTTTCTTAACATTCAAATAGCCCCTTCTATTTAAATTCGGGAAATTTGGTTGAACCAATTTTCCTTAGTAGGTAGCATCCACAGTCACTCATCATGACCCCCACTATCTCAATTTAAGACACAATAAGACAACCATGGTCAGAACTCGTCGATTTACATCTCTTGCAATTTCTAATCCATTTGAGTTCTCTTTCTCGAGAGGTGTGTACCCAATTGTACGACTCCCCAAATGCATCTCCAATTGTACGACTCCTCTAAAGATCGACAAGGAAGATAAAATAAAGAAAATAAAATATAATAAAGTAAAGGTTAGGAAAGAAGGATTAGAATGAAAAATGAGTAAATATAGGTATGAAAGATTAGAGAACCTAAATATATAGATTTTCCCTATGAA
>CATIWQ010248762.1:0-42757 GCA_949673415.1 Euphorbia schlechtendalii | reverse complement strand
TGGCTGTATCCCCCGAATTTTGAAGCCTTGTAATCTTTATTTTCTGCCTTTTACTTTCCGCACTTATTTAACGCTTTGTGGATGGTTTAATGTTCCGCTTTGTGAATGGCTTATATCTTGTAATACGTGAACCATGCATTTAACTCCAAAAACAACCTAAGTGCGAATATGCATAATTAAAAGAAAACGGTTTTCTATAGATGTAATATATTGTGATCACTTAAGAAATAAGCAACTTATCCCGGACCCGAATCTCTGTGTCTTGGTGAACTGTCCCCCGGACGTTAAGCCTCACAGGACTCTAATTCCTAGAAAGAGCTAATCCAGGTGGCGACTCCACACTAAGAGACGGTGGATTCGGGTTCGAATCGATCTTAAACATTTTTCGCCTTTTTCTCTTTCAACCTTTTTCTCCCGGGTCCCAGACCCGGTGCCTTTTCTTCTTTTTCAAACACCCCGGTGGACCGCACTTCTCATCACGCGCGCTCTCGGCCCACCGCTCCGTGTCGCCCGCTCACATTGGTGAACATCAAATTCAAGGTTTTGGCAATGGCGAGCAAAGGGGGAGATATGGAGTTAACATGGAAAATTGAAAAAAATGTGGATTTCCTATTTTACCCTTTTCCACGTCATCAATTTTAACGATGTTAGTAAAAAATCTCTCATTTTCTAACTAAACAAAAACTCAAGTGCCCTTTTAAGACTCGAAAGAACATAAAAACCCCTTTGAAAATGACCCAAACCACAGGGTACTATTTTAAAGTTTACCCTATATATTAATAGACTTTGCAGGATCACTAACAATGACACTTTAAAAGTGTTGCAATTTACATCCCCATTGCAAGGTAGAACGAGCATTAATCTTTTTACTTTGTATGTGTAGTGCCTTCAACAATGTATTGAAAAATAGCGAATACCATGTTTTGCACGTGCTAGTCTTCATAGATAGATGATCTCTATGGCCTCCTTGGATAGTGATCGGAATCTACAAAACAAGGGGTTACTAAGGAAGACTAGTTGTGTGACCGGCGTAGTCTCTATGTATTGTGTACCATTGCTGGTGAAAGTGATCCATTTATATAGGGATCAGATTACTCCTTATTAGGATAAAATTGAGTGTCCGAATTTAAGAATGATTCCTCTATAAGATCAGACTTCCGTAATTGGTGGTAGAATCCTATTCAGATTCATATACTCCTTGTTTAGTTTAAACATGAAAGCTTATGTGGCGTACTTGGTGTGCAATCTAAATTTTCTTCAGGCAAACTCATCCATACAACGTCACCGAATGACCACTCCAGACACGGAGGTGTATCCTCTACGCGCTTAGAGATTAAGTACTGGTTTATCATGTATCCTTCCCTAGGCTTTTGCATGTATTTAACTTATTTTATTTATAATTGACAAAGGCAAACTTTCCTTTCGATTGCCACAGAAGGAGTTTGCATCGGTTCGACTCTTTTATATTTGGCTTATGCATGATTTGCCCTCTAAACTTGACCTCAAAAAGTAAATGATTCCTGAACTTTAAAAAGCACCTGGTTTCCCCCTTAACTTGTAAATAAGCATCAATCTGTCTCTTGAATGTCACGTGTCACATTCTGATTGGTTTGGGTTTTCAAATATGCAATTTTCTCTTTCCACCAGAAGTTGACACGTGGTAATGAGGGGGAAAATTGGTACACTTTTTACAGTTGAGGTGGCTGGTGCATTTTTGCAAGTTCAAGAAGTAACATGATGCTTTTTAAAGTTCAAAGAATCATTTAACTTTTAAGACCAAGTTTAGGGGACAAACCATGTGATAAACCTTTGTATTTTGATCAATCATGTCATGGCTTAGCTTGCCATATTTACTTTTAAAAGTTACGAGTTATATAAACGTTACTGTTATAAGTTTATAACGTAGAAGCCCAAAACTAATAATATAAAGTTATAGATATAAAAATGAAATTTTGATACAAATTCCTATTAGTCCATACTAACAACATTTAATATTGAAATTGAACAAGTTTTTGTTGGAGCAAAATATTTATCTGAAACATAAAGTGGTTGAATGTAAAAGAAAATCTAAAAATAGAAGAGTAATGATGATTACTTAAAACACAAAAAATGGATATCTGACTTGATAAATAGAATAATATATATAGATTGTTTTTATCATATGAAAGTGTGAATGAAAACCCAAACGAAATGGGAAGATCAGGCTTACCCAATATTGAAGATTATGTTGGTCGCCATTGTGAGTTTTCAAAAGTAAAAATAGGACACAATTTATATATAATTTCATCAACCCCAACCCATCAGACTTTTACTTTGATTCAAACTTCAAAGGATAAAATATTTCATCGCTCTTACTTTCTAGACAATCCCGTTTTTTCAACCACTTCTTACTCGTAAACTAGGCCTTTTTTAAGAGCAGCAATTAGGGATTACAATGGGTCGGATCTAGATCTGATCTGGATCTATATTTCCATCATTTCGAGGTTAACACAAGTACCATCTACCTTGGGCCAACCTTGAAATGATAGAAATATGGGTCCAAATCAGATCCAGATCCGGCTCATTGCCATCCCTAGCAGCAATATTGTTTTTCTTTTTAATATTTAGAACGGGGCAATGCTTAAGGCGGATAAAATGCAAAATTGTTTTTTTTCTCTTGAAAGTTAAAGAGAGATTTTTGTGAAAAATTAGTTTTTTAATTTGAATAAGCAATACTAAACTAACCCATGTAAAAAACCTGATCCAAAGTTGGGTACTTTGTATTTTGAAGATTTATTTGTTTGATCTCTAAATTTGCGTGGATCATTTGGCAAACTTTGCTGGCTCGCTCCCGTAGGGCCTCCATGTTTACGAAGCTCCCATTTCGGGGATATCTGATCTCACTTCCTAGGCCTGGGTTAGCCTAGTTTTTTTCGTTCTTTAGAAGTTTGATTGTTTAATCATATTTAACTTTCACTTAAACTCATCAATAGTTATCTCAACTTGTCTAACATTTACTTCTGCCCCTCTAAGTTTTTGAAAGGTCCTCATAACCCATCAACTTAAGAAAAGTTTGTTGGAAAAACAATGGCAAAATATAAAATAAATAATGATATCTTCGATCCTGGTTTTCCTCTCTTGGATGTGGAGATGCCAAATTTGTGATCTTATTAATCTCATTGAGTTCTCCGGACTTTTCCTTCAATCAAAACAACAAATTGATCAATAGAAATTATATATAAACATAATAATATATATGGTGAAATGTGTTCAGGAAACTTGAACACCGATAAACTAAGTTATATCGAACGACACTGTCCTTAAAGGATAATGTAGTTTCTTCCAGGATTAAACAGCTCCTTCACTCTTGATTTGAAAGTAGAATCAGGAACAGAGATGCAATATCATATCCAGGAAATTGATAACAAAAGATAAAGCCACAGTTTTGGAATAGTATCTGAAAAATTTGATTTTTCAAGGAAAAACTCTTCGTTCCACCAAAATTAGAAAGCAAGAGATGCTTTTTATTCCTCTTTTGAACTCAAAGAATACAACCAAATATATGGAATAAAACATGGTCATCCGAGCCATCCAAAAAAAATATTCAAATTAAATTACTCTGCCATTAAAGCCATTTAAAATCCAAACGACAAACTCATAAACACGGCAATAGCATAACTGATTCAATTTTAAATGAAAGCCATGAAACTTATATTTATATGAATCAAAACAATTAAAATGGCTATTATTGTTGTCAAACAAAAACGTAAGCCATTGAAGTATTAATAAACATTATTAAAATACTTTCATTTCAAACAGTTTTATATACTTTTATACATAGTATCATAATAATATAACTTGTACAACAAAATTAGTACACCGACTCTCCGGGAGTTTTTAAAAAAAAACTAGTAAAAATAATTATCTCAACAAAATTATTTACTAGTATAAAAAACATTCTTTTGAAATAACTTTAATGTTTTTCCAACAATACCCCACATATTTCAGAAGAAATTTTAATAAAACAATTTTTCTGGATATCTAAGGTTTGACATATAATACATGGTATTGGTGTCTTTTGGACTATGAACCAATATTTGACAGATACAATTTAATCTATGGAATATTTGGAAAAACGTAAAGTTTCTATGAATCAAATAAGCGTTACTGTGAAATAGGGATTTTACCATATCGCATTGTACCAAGGTGCTCTCTCTGACAGCGCGATTTTGCGCAGATAGGCCGTGCGTCTGCCTCGTCTTTCATAAGTGTTCTAGTTTATATTGTGAGTATCTCATAGAAGCGGCCACACTTCACACTTACATAGGCGATTTCATCAAGTGTATATTGCACTTTATACACCACTCATAAGAGATATGAAATTCATTGAAAGTTCTTTTAACTAAATCTCTCGAAATATGCAACATAGCACTTTCACACATCTAGGATTGAAATAATTTTAATTGTGTTAGCAGAACTAACATAGACTTGTTACCCATATAAACCTACTTCATGGGATCTCTAATCACATAGATTGGGTCCCCATCTTTGCTAATTTCAAATTAGCTTAAGTCTCATTCTCTCTGATGTTTTCAAAGTAAATAAATTCTTTTTCAAAATTTATTTCTCAAACTCAGTCAGATGATTTGATCAGAATCATTCTTAACTCACATAGTTGACAGACATAATTCAATAAGTTGTTACTTCATACAACTATGTCTCAAATGTGTACACATGCTTCATGAAGGTCTTATTCTTGAAAATCATATTGTCACTTTTGACAATCACAATGTATATACATTGAATGTGTTAATTTTAATTCTAAAATAACACATACTAAGGTTATATAGTATTCTAACCACTTAGTCTCGTTATATTCCCACTCTCAAGCAAATAACTATGACTATAGTTTGATTAGTTGGTTTCAATAGTATTGTTTCATCACTAAAAGTTAAAACATAATCACTAATGAATTTCTTCTCAAATGAATCAAAGATTCAATCAAAATCATTGTACCTTTATAAAATAGTGGGAAAATCATTATATAGAATATCATAATATATGAGATCTTTAAAAATATTTTTTAAGCTCCAATATAACTTAAAAAACAACAAACTCTGCTTTAGTTTGTATAGTTGACATTCATATTATTCCACCACCAAAAGTGAAATATTATTAATAAAAATTGTCTCATCTTAACAAAAAATTATTATCATCATACCCTTTTAGCACAACAGATATCCACAATATAACTAAAATTAGTTATTGGTATCTCTTAAATATTTTTACAAGCCTTGTTATGGCTTCTCATTTACCATTATTTCTCTTTAACGGAATTTTGAAAACATAAGGGATATACAAACTTCTAAAAGAAATTTCTCAACACAATGTACTTTCATTCATCTAAATGATTCTCATTCCAAAAGAAATTATGTTTTCTTTTCTCACTTAAATAAAGTTGCTGAAAACTAAATTGAAAACATTTCATAGAGAAAAACTCAATTTAATAAATCCATTTATTACAAAATATTTCGATTAAAGCAAAAGTGCCTGCTTAAATAAAAAAAATCATGAAAATAACATTTTTGAAAATTCAAACCAATATCAGCTAGAGAAATTATAATGGGAGCTGGATATTTTTTTACCCTGGTCCTATATTCCAATGGTTGAATATATGTTATATATTAATTAAATAATTTGTCATTTAATTAAATACTCCCTCATAAATGCCAAACCGTTAAATGGTAACATAATACAAAATATCCGACTCCCATTATAAAAGTCCCCAAAATATGATACTTGTCATTTAAAAATAAACAACTTGTGAAATTTGAAAGTTAAGAAAGTTACATTATCTTTTCAAACTTAATTTATTGGAAATAGTTAACAAAATGAGACAAATTAACGTTAACTTTTGAATAGTGTTTGATTTAAAGTATAGATTATACATTTTCAGTATATATATAACAAATAATAATAATAATCAAAATAATAATAGTAATAAAGGTTTAATACATTCATAATTGCCCCTTAATATGGTAAAATTACATCAGGAAACTTTGCGAAATGTACCAAAGAATCGCCTCAACTTGGCATTGTACATGGGAGCCACCTCATGTTGGCATTTGTGATTGTGAAGCAACCTGTGCATTATACGCGCACTTACGTGTACACCATGCACAAAAGAGGACTGCAAGTAATTCAACATTTAGATCTATAGATTTCAACATGAGGCAACTCCTAGATACACTTTTGTCAATTTGAGGCGACTCTTAAATGCATTTTTTGCCAAGTTGAAAAGCTTTACGGATACACTTTAATCAAGTTGAGGTTTCTTATGAATACATGGTCAAATTTGAGGAGAATAATTAATAGTGTCAAGTTAGTACGAATTTGTAGGAATAGTTTTTCTCCTATCTAATTTTAGTTCAATGTTTCGATACTTTTCTTCTGTTTTTTTTCCAAATTCCATTCATCTGCTATTCCCAACTAATCTTATTCTTTTAAAAATATAATCTGTAGTGAAATTTACGATTCACTTGCAAATTCTGTTGTATAATTTCCTCAGAACAGTTTCCAACAATTTTTTGCAAAGGAAATTTGAAACAATTGCAATATCCCTTACAAGTATATTCAAAATTTTAATTTTCCAATTCCCGAAGGGAACTAATTTTGAAGCGAAATCCGTTCCAAGTTAGAAAATTTGCTTCCATTGTATTCCTTGCAAGGGTTCCGTTGCAGATGGTATATATATATTTTTTTTGAAAACCTCCAGAGAGACTTGCCTACGTCCCTCCCTCGGAAAAAGGTTGGAATGGGTGAAAATTTCGGGACGAACATCCCAACTAAGTTGATGCATCCGCTTACCTACAAAACACCAATTCCTCTTTTTATTAAGAAGAGCGAATCACGAAAAGTGAATCACTCACATAAATACAAAATTCAATTACAAACCAATGATAGATCAATAAGAAGATCCGAAACCGAAAAAGAAACTACTTTCTTTCTAATCTTAAAATAAAACCAACAATAGTGAATACTCGAAATAAATAAATCATTCCGAACAAGAACGCCTTCGAAAATGAATTTATTCCTCCTCTTCCAAATGCTCCAAGCAATTAAAAACCAAAGAGCAGTAGCAAACTCTCTCTTCGCTTCATTTGAAAAGAAGGATCTCCAAGTCAAAAGGAAATCATATCCGTTACCGGGAATAGGTGATGCAACACCAATCCAACGAAGTGCACTACACCAAACGGACCAAGTAATACCATTGCAAAAAAATAGTGAGTGTTCAATTGATTTCGAGGCCGAACAAAGGGGACAATTTGTATCCGAAATAGTGCCACATCCACGAGACAAAAGAAATTCTTTCGTCGGAACTCGTCTATGAAATAATAACCAACCAAAGAAACCGACTCGAGGGAGCATGCAAGTGTTCCAAACCATTCGGAAAGTGCATGGAGGGGGCTGCCATCTTTAATCTGAATAAAAACTGGCAAAAAAATTGCTGGTAGAGTAAATGTTAGAGCTGCCAACAATCCATGTAAAATGGTCTGCAGAAACCGAGGAAAGCAGTGGCAAAACGTGGTCGCTGTGCTGTGCCATATCCGCCGCTTCAAACAATGATGGGGCAGTAACCATAATAATCAATTTGAGATCCTATTGTTGATTTAATTCCGACTGCCGTAGCCTCCGATTCCACAACCGACAGGACTACTATCCATGTCTAAATAAAGCCGAACACCAAGCTTGAACCGAGCTGAGTCTACAAGTATGCAGTGCCCATAAATTCTGAAATAAATCTTTCAATGGTCCCCTTGAAGTTCAATTATCTGACCAAAAGTCCACCGTTAAACCGTTTCCAAGCCGCACTATAATGGATTTATTGAAAAAAATCCCAAAAAGATGGGTTTTGGTGGCAACAAGATATAATTCCCCTCCAAATCTGTGAGAGTTTCGCTCGGTCCGTATCAAATAATTTTCACCATGAATCAAAGTCATACCTCTGCACATAAAATTGCCTAAAGCTAATTGTCATTCGTATTACAAAGACGCCAAATCCATTTGAATAGAAGACTACAATTAGTGAACTTGAAGTTTTGAATCGATAATCCACCTAAATGTTTAGGCAAATTAATTGTCTCCCAACTCAACTTACAAATACCATGATTAGTTGCATCCCCTCTCCATAAAAAATTCCTCATTAAAGATACCAATTTATTTTCTACCGCGATTAGAATTTTGAATAAAGAAAGCATATAATTTGGAATTGAAGCAAGGACCGATTTGATTAATACCTCTCTTCTCGCATATGAGAGACATTTCCCCTTCCAAGATGTCAAACGAATCTGAAATTTCTCAATCAATGAGTCCTAATTGCCACAATTTAATTGCTTATAGCTCAAAGGCAGTTCGAGATAATGAACGGGAAAATTCTCGACTTTACATCCCAATTTGGAAGCACAAGACTAAGAGATGGAGCTGTCTATATTAATTCCAATTAAAGAACTTTTATAAAAATTAATTCGTAATCCCAAAATTATTTCTAAGCATTGAAGAATACGAATAAATGGTTCAAAGTGGACTTCATCGCTGGAAGAAAGCAAATCGTGTCATCCGCAAATTGAAGTAAAGAAACATCCGTCGAAGAGTCATCAATTTTAAAACTTGAGAGTAAACCTTCTCGAATGCTAGTATCAATGAGTTGCTTCAAGCCTTCCACCGCAAGAACAAAAATGAAGGGTGATAGAGGGTCACCTTGTTTTACACCATGATGAATTCGAATTGGAGCACTTGGACTCCCATTGATAAAAATAGACGTAGAAGAATTATACCAACAACCTTGCAACGACAAGATCCATTTATGTGAAAAACCATTTTCCTCATAATGCCATCAATAAATATCCATGAAATACAATCGAATGCTTTATGAAAGTCCAACTTTAAGACAAAATAACCCCTTCAACTCAAATGGATGGAATTAACAATTTCGGATGTGACAAAAGAGCATTTGTGAATATTTCGGTGTCTCACGAAGACAAATTGATTACCAGAGATCAATGATGGTAAAACCAACTTCAATCGGCTTGCCAAAAGCTTTGTAACCATCTTATAAATACCATGAATTAAGTAAATAGGTTTGAAATTTTTCACTTTACTACTTCCGGAGATCTTAGGGATAAGAACCGTAAAAGAAGACTTAATAACCGACGGAAGAGAGGTCACGTCCCGAGTATCTTCGATTGATGAATTCCCATTTATTTTGAATAAACAGTAAAAAATCAGAGTGATCCCACCAAAAATTGAGGGATTTGAATGGTTTCAAACCTGAGACAGGAATAGATTGACTTCAGAATAAAATCGAGAAATGATCCGAAAGATTAGTGTCCAAAGTCTGTATGGATAGACCCGGCCATCTATCTGATATTTCGCAAGAGGTAAGCACTCTATCAATTCAGGAAAAAGATCTAGAGTTATGTCATGTGTAATCTCTCCCTTCCAACGGAATATCAAGAAGCTCACAATTATTAATGAAGTGGCGAAAATGCAAGTACGAGGGTGACAAATATCCGCTGGATTTCTCATTCGAATAAAGAACGTCGTTGAAGTCACAACATATGATAACATTATCGAATTGCGAAATAATTGGTTCTAATTCTAACCACATCAATTTTCTTTTATTCCACTCCGTAGACCCATACAACGCAATGACAAAGAAATCCAAATCACCCAATAACAAATGGAATATAATTATCAACCAACGAGAAGAGGATGCAAAAAGCGAACAGTGTAGTAGTATGGAATTCCATGAGATAGCTAAACCACCCGAAGACCCATTTGAACTAATCGAATTAGAAGCAAAATCATTGTACCTCCAAAGCTTCCGAAAGATAACATCCGAGACAACATCCACCCTCGTATCAATCAAAACCATAAAGTATAAATTAAACTTCCGAGAACACGAAAATAAAAATTGATGTTTCAAATTATTAGATATCCCGCCTCGACAATTCCAACTAATGAATGATAACGACATAAAAAATTAGAAAAAATGACCTTGATAAAATGTACACTATTATGGATTCAAGCTCTCTTCAATTGCATTAACGACCAAAGCCTTAGAGCTTTCCTTGAACAGCCCAAGCTTGAATCCGTCAGCCCATGTAAGTAACACCTCGCTTGGCCTCTGTGAATGTGCTTCTAAAAATAGTCGATTCATGTTTTGGATGTCAGGGCTTAAAGATAAAGACGAGGAATGATTATATGAAGGCTGAGGTTCAGGGGAAGCATTATCTCCAATGGGGACAACAGTGGAACGGTTGTGAGAAGGCTAAGATTCAGGGATAAAAGTCTCTCCAACAGAGATTGTAGTATCACGTCTTGGTAGCGGGCTATCTGGCATTACTGCAACTGACCGCAACATGGAACTAACAGGTTGACTGGAAGAAGAAGCTTTGGAAAATGAGACTGGAGCAGTAGCAGGCCCAATCAGCTTTGCATTGTTTAATGAATGATTATTCACTTTAGTTTCTGATGAAGAGCAATTCCATCTATTATCCTTCGGTTCAGATGATGAATTTGAAACTTGATTCCCAAGGTCATCGCAATTACGGCAAGCAGTTAGTTGATGAATTTTACCAATAATACGGATAGTTATATCACCCATTAACACATTAATCTATAAGTCAGAAAAATCTTAAGGAATACTCATTATACAAGTCACCACATCCATGCTATCCGATCGATTAAAATTAAAATCAATCGACATTAGTCTCCCTATTGATCCAGCAATGTCCTTAACCAGCTTCTCCGTAATAATAGCAGGTGGAATTCCTATGAAATCTACAAAACAAAGCAATTCCGACGGAATAAAGTCCATCGCATATGGAAGTACTTCTGAAAAAAATCACGTAAAGGTAACCAATCACCATCTAGAAATCCCAAAATCGCATCTTCCGAGAAGAAAGATATGACCACAAGATCACCACTAGCGGGTGCAATAAAATTAATAGCAAAATTCTGAATCAACGATAATAAATCAAGGATTACACTTAGGTTCCTTACTCTAGCAAAGTAGGAGAGATTAGTCCAATCAGCCTTTCTAACCTACTGTTTACTCAAAGATTAATCAAATTCTGAGTGGGGGCTGAAACTACAACCGCATAAGAGCAAGTGTCTATGTGAGATGGTGCAAAGCTGTGTTTTGGAGCAGAACTCGAGCTCACTGACTTAGGGGGTTTAGTGGTGGTTGCAAATCACTTCCCAAATCTTACGATAAAAGCACGTAATCTGAATTTTCCAATTGCAATTACATTCAAACGATAAAGCGGTTCATGGACCGGGATAGTTCCTGCAAGAGAGATGAATCCGAAGCACTGGTTCCGATCATTCCTGTTTCTCACAATGTAAACCTCTCTAATCACACTGTACTTCGAGAAAATACTTGCCATGGCTACTCTATCATGAGTGGTGGGAAAATTTTGAAAATAGATTCTTGAAACTGAGGTTGTATTCAAAAGGTTAGAAGGCTTCAAAGGGGGAAGGGACTTGTTGAAGGATACGGGTGGGGAAGGGGCTGAGTGTTTGGAATGATGACTAGTGGGATGTGGCTGAGGGTGAGATGGGTGGCTGTGAATAGCGGCTTTCATGGCTGGGGAGCGGCTATGGTTTTTCTATTAGAAGTTTTTAGATGGTATATATATTTGTTGTGGGATGTAAATATATTATGTACAATTATTTTTTTAATATATATAAATGAAATATGCTTTTAAAATGGAAAATATTGATGTTTACAAAATTACCCCCACATCATCACTGTTAACGTATCAATAAAAAATTCTTTATTTTGTTCCTTGGGTGGTAAGGGGTGACTTTTTCATCAACTTTAACGCATCAATAAAAAATTATTTATTTTGTTCCTTGGGTGGTAATGGGTAACTTTAATGAAATTCTTAACGATATAGAGAAAGAAGGGGGCTAACCACAACCGGTCTCGTGTATGGCAAATTTTCAACAAGCTCTTTTGGATTGTTCACATTCCGACATGGGCTACCATGGCTGCCCATTCACATTGGAAAGAAAGCAAGGTGGCAAGGTGGTCTTGTGAGAAAGACTCGATAAAGGAGTGGCTAACGAGATTTGGTTTCGCTCTTTCCCGCATTATGTTATGCGTTATGAACTTATGGTCTCTAGTGATCAGGCAGCTGAGGGTGTCTACTTTTAGATTGAGCAATGAATGGAGGGAAAGGCCTGCTTGCCGAGAGGTGGTCTGTAGACAGTGGGCTACGTCCGGTAGGGCTACGATAACGTATAAATTGGAGGAGCTGGCGCTAATTTTGTAGCAGTGAATTAAGACGCATTCTAACGAATTCCAATCCCAAATTTATGAGTGTAAATAGAAGGTTCTTGACTATAGGTGCTCTTTTAGCCTAGAGTCATCATCGGCATATATTGAGGTAAAAACAAAGCTTGCGATGAAGTACAAGGAACAAGAGATTTACTGGAGATAATGCTCAAAAGTTAGATGGTTCCTACAAGGAGATGGTAATAAGAAATACTTCCACAACTACGCCTCCTAAGAAAGAATCGAATTGACTTCCTTTTGGGTGAAAACAGTAACCGGCTGGACTGGGATGGCAGCTTTAGAATCGCATGTGGAGTAGTTTTATCAAAAGCTTTTCTCTAGTTTGGTTGATGATATAGGCATTGTACCTTCTATTCAACCATGTATGACAGAGAAGATAAACTTGGACCTCAGCAGACCGGTCTTGAAAGAAGAAGTGAGGGATGCGGTTTTTGCAATGCACTCAGACAAAGCTCTACAGACGGCTACAATCTAGGTTTATTATCAATCTTTTTAGGATATTATTGGTGATGATGTCTACAATTGTGTGTTAAATGCCTTGCACTCAGACTCTTTGCTTGAGATTTTACATTTGACAAAAATTATTTTAATCCCAAAGATAAAGAATGCTTGTAAAATTTTGGATTATAGGCCTATAGCTCTCTGTAATGTTTTATATCACATTATTTCGAAAGTGCTAACAAATAGACTAAAAGGGGTCCTGAATGAGATTATATCAGAAAATCAAAGCAAGTTCATTCCTGGCCGATTGATTACAGATAATGCCCTCATAGCCTATAAGTCGGGTATGCTTTAAGCCGTAAAAAGAAGGGCATTCATGGAATGGTAGCTCTGAAGTTGGACATGGCTAAGGCTTATGATAGGATTGAATGGCCCTATCTACAGGCGGTGTTGTATCGTTTGGGTTTCTCTACCAAATGGATCGGATGGATGAACATGTGCGTAACTTCAGTTCGATACTCTTTTTTCTCTAGTGGGTGAAAGTTTGGTGATATTGTGCCATCACGTGGATTATGGTAAGGGGATCCACTATCCCCATATTTGTTTATTCTGTGGGTTCAGGGGTTATCGGTTGTGTTATCTAGGCTAGAAAGTCACAGATTGATACAAGGCTGTTAAGTCTCTCATGGTGCTCCCGTGGTGTCCCATTTATTATTTGCGGATGACTGCTACTTATTTCTTCGAGTGCGGTTGGAAGAATGCCGGAGAATCAGAGATAGTTTGACAATATACGAAAAGGCCTCTCGCCAAATGTTGAATTATTATAAGTCATCTATATCTTTTAGTGCAAACCTTAACAATGAATATTGTCAACTACTTTCGGACTATTTGGATGTCAAGTAGACTGCATCGGTAACTACTTATTTGGGTATGCCCATGATGGTGGGAAGGAGTAGAGTTGCAAGCTTTGGCTTCATTTGTGATCGGGTTTGGAAGAGAATTTCATCTTGGAAAAATAAAAGTCTAAGTTGGCGGAGGGGGGGGGGGAGAAACCCTTATTAAATCAGTCCTTCAATCTATCCCGTCTTACATTTTATTCCTTTTTAGGATTCCAGAGACGTTATGTGATTCGATACATAAACTTCTTAATTCCTTTTGGGGGGCTTCCAATAATGGGGAGAGAAGTTGAATTCGTTGGCAAAGGTGGGATTTACTTTGTAGGCCAAAGAAGATAGGCGGTATGGGATTTCGAAACCTTATAGATTTTAATACTTCTTTGCTAGCTAAGCAACTGTGGCGCTACTTGATTCACTCGAACTCCCATGTAAGCCGTATCTATGGGGCTCGTTATTTTAGAAATGGATTGGTGTTATTGGCTATGTTATCTTTGTCATCAAGTTATGCATGGAGAAGTACTTTCTCAACTATGGATTTTTTAAAAAATAAGGTGCGATGGCAAGTTGGTGATGGATCTAGAATTAGTGTGATATATGATGCTTGGGTCAGAACTAGCGATCGGGTCCTGCTTTATGGAATTAATAATGTGTCTCTTGGAAATACTAAAGTTTCAGAGTTCATTCGATCGTAATGTGTGAAATGAGCTGTATGTCAAGCAGTGCTTTAGCGAAGAGGAGGTGAGATTAATCTTGCAAACTTCTTTGCCTGTAACCCGAATAGTGGACAATCCATTTTGGCCTAGTGAGAATTCGGGCTTATTTAAGGTTAAAAGTACCTACAGGAACCTTTGGAATATTCGAACGGAATCCTTACCTATTTTGCCTTTAAGATGGAACAAGCTGTGGAACCTCTCTTTACCATCTCGGTTGAAAGTTTTTGTGTGGAGAGTTGTATCCAATGTTGCCCCAATGCGCTCAAATCTTTTGCAAAGGAGATGTGTTGAGGATGATTGGTGTCTAGTGTGTCATTTGCATATGGAAACCATTTCTCATGACTTATTTGAATGTATTTTTGCATGCAATGTGTGGTCTTTGTTTGATATATCAATCATTTTTCTTCCCATGTTGATGCTGCCTAGATTATCAATGACTGGCTTGGTGTCAAAACTAACGCTTTCTTGTAGCAGGCTATCCAGTTGATGTGGGGTCTTTGTTGGTGCGAAACAAGATTATTTGGCAAGGTGCTCATACTTTGCCATAAGCTGTCTTCAGGAGGTTGGCTTTGGCAAATGCGTAATGGGCTGCAGCGCGTTCAGTCCCTCAACCTGGTGTTTAGCAGCCGAGATCGTTGATGCAAATAGTCTGGGAATGACCACATGTCCCGTACTTGAAGTTCAATTTTGATACGGTGCTTTTTGATAACGGAAGGCACTTGTGCTACGGCTTAATGATTAGAAATGCAGGTGGGAACTTTGTTTGTGCGAAATTGAGTTCGATGGAGACGCATTGATCTATTGAGGAAGCAGAAGCAGTCTCGGTCCGAGAAGCTCTCTTGTGTTTGAAAGGCCTTGGGTTTTCTCATTTATTCATTGAAATAGTTAATAGCGTTGTCTATGATGCATTGCGAAGTAGAGATATTGGTTTTTCTTACTTTTCTTCTATTATTTCAAGTTGTAAGGAACTTACTAAGTCCTTTTCTTCTTGCATTTATAGCTTAGTATCACGCAACATCAATAGCCTGGCTCATACTTTAGATCGAAATGTTCATTTTGGTGAGGTAATGGAGGAGTGGTTAACTACACCTCCATCTTGTGTTGCCCACTTTTTTGATTAATCAATAATACTCCAATTTTCCTAAAAAAAAATTCTTTATTTACTAACTTTTTAACTATTGGAACCCATTTTCCAAAAAAATAAACATACCCTTTTTAAAAATTAGTAAAAATTATTAGACTATTTTTCAAGTTTATCCTCTTATAAACCTGGAAGTGAGCGGATACATTTACCCTGCATTGACCTTTTAATAACTAGCTGATGCAATGTGTGTTACTATTTCCATGGATCACGTTCCTCGAAATGTTTTGTTCTTTTCATCCAAATTTTGTTATAAATCAAAAGTTGAAGGTCTCATTTGGTTGGCAGAATATCTATTCTGTGGAATAGGAGAAAAACGAATAGAAAAAGGAGTGTTTGCCTAGAGCCCGTCGTCAGGATTGAATAGCTATTCCTAGCTATCATACAACTCATGGAATAGTTATTCCTCCTCTCGATAAGGGAATGACTATTCCATGAGTTGTATGATAGGAAGGAATAGCTATTCTATCCTGACTACGAGTCCTAGGCAAATACTTCACATTTTTCCATTTATTTTTCTCCTATTTCACGGAATAGCTATTCCGTCAATCAAACAAGCTCGAAGTGATGGAATAGCTATTCGCCCAACCAAACGAGCCCGAAATGAACTGGTAATATTGAACTATACTCAATTGGAAATTAAATCAAATCATACATAAAGAAAAATATAATGGAATTTGGAGGCCCCTAACATCACTGGATAGAAAAAGGGAATAAATCCACGTGCTTGTACAGTGGCGAATGGAATGTGGGGGTCATTGAAATTAATTTATTTTCAAAATTTATTATAAATTTATGTAAACTTTATACATGAACCTCAATAAAAAAATATTATTGGATTCTATATTCGCAATTTTTTATTCATTAATTACAAGAAAAACAAAATTTGTTAATAATTGTCCATATGTTTATTTTGTTGCTATTTTCTTATTATTAACAAAAATATTTAATGTTGTTATTTCTGAAAAAAATTTCTTAAATATAATTTAATATTATTTTTTAAACATTATATACATGAACATTATGAAAAAAAATTTCTGTATTCATCACTATACTTGTAAAAAATGAATAAAAAAAATAAAAAAAATTATCACTGATAAAGTCAAATATATTAAAAGTATGCCTTAATTCACCAATATCATAAAAGTGTAATAATGTACTTGAGCAAATTCCACCATTGCTATTATGCCACCATTTGAGCTAAAATTTTTCAATTTTTAATTTTTGTTTTTCTTTGGGAGCTGCTCCTTCCAAATCCAAAGGCATACTTTATCATTTATCTACCTTCTACTTTACAGTCCCGGCAATATTTAAGTATTTACCGCACACGAATAATAAATTTAAATCTCAGCTTTACCCCAATTTACCTCTATAGGATTCAAATCCAAAAAATAAAAGATTTGTTTGGTTCATCTTTTATCTGAAAGTTGGTTTTATTGGCGGTTCTAGTTCACTATCTCCAGAGCCGGTCTTACAAATTTTAGGGCTCTAAATGAAAATATGAAAAAAAGTAATTACGAAGTTAATATTATAATACTTAAGCTTAATATTTTTAACTTATAAGTAACTTAAAGATAGTTAAAGTCAAATTTTCCAAGAAAAAATTATGCGTAAAATATAATAATGATTATAATTAATCAATTAATTATACTTAATTAGTTAATTAATCAATAACGTGAAAAGATAAATGAAGTGTTACATTTATAAATACTAACAATATGGACCCTTATTTTTGTGAGGCCTTAGGCAACCGTTTTAGTGGCTTCTACTATAAGGCAGGGTCTGACTGTCTCTTATTTATAGGTTCCTAATCAGTATTTGGTAATATAAAATTGGCCATTACAGTAAAGATGATGATAAATAAGTAATAACTGCAAGCAAGCATTGCCTTTATTTCATTTCCGAATGGGCATTCATAAGCAAGAAATTATAAGATTAAAAAAAAAATATTTGTTAAAATTACTTATTCTTAAATTCTAAAACTATATGATTCTGTGACAGTTGTTTAGACGTCACCTTATAAAAGAGCATTTCACAATCACAATTACTATAACATAGAGTTTTTGGTGCATTAATACAATTTTTCATTTCAAAAAGCACTTTGCTAGAAGTCCTAACAAAATATCACATAAACCAATTAGGAACCTGAACGCTAAATGTTGTAGTGAAATGTTAAACCAAACACGTCCAACTTCTTTAGGATTGTGATTGGACCTTTCATGGCAAAAATTCACACCTTATCCTTAATCTTTAGTGATCTAACTCCTATGAATGCTTTAAATATGCCAATAAGATTTCTAATAGAAAAGTAATTCCTATACAAGTGATATGTGTGCAATCCTATTTCCTATTCATACTATGATAGTATAGAAATTAAATCAATTTTTCGTAGTGTAACATTCCATATCCCTCCATTTATAATTTGACACATTATATATACGAGAAATAAAATGATATTGGAGTAAAAAAATAAAACAATAACATAAAATAATTCATATGTTAGATTGCGAACGAAGGACATATGTTAGATTGGAATTGTGCATATACAATTACCATTCATTTCTAGTGGTTGAGATTAAAGTTGTAATCTTAAAAGTCACAAGTTTGAATCCACATTCGGGTACGGTGTCTGTGGATTCTTTCTTTATTATTATCGTAACCTCAATTAGGCAATCCGTCGTCTCCCCCTAGATCGTTGGAAACCACCAGCCATAATCCCTACCACCCTCGCCACACCAACATCAACCCAACCCTATCCCATCTTCGCACTAGCAAACCCTTCTTGCTGTGAATAACAAAGTTTACTTTGAAAACTACTCGAACTCTCACGGATCCAAGGTGATGCAATCGGTTTTTGCTAAGTATGGAATCACAGTCAGAGTCTATACCGCACACAAGAGGAATGCAAAAAACATGAACTTCGGGTTCCTAACGATTGACGGAACCCTACTGATGCATGAAGTGTTATATCATATGAATTCGGTTTGTATTGGCAACGTCAGATTACATACTTACAAGTCAAGATACTCAACTCACAGCGTAACATCACCATAGAGACCAAGGATATCTAAGGAGCCTGCGAAACAGTTTAGGGAATTCCGTGATGCATCTCGTGATCACCATTCCTATGCAACTGTTGTGAATGGTTCGGTTGGAATCAAAGAAATCTTGAGTCCAGAATACACCCCAACGCCTTGGATTTCTCGATCATGTATGGCTAAGGTGAGGAAAATCAGTTATATTCGAGATTTATATATGGTGGTGAAAGATAGGAATTTTGCGTTTGACTTTGTTGCACTGGTGGGAGGGAATCAAGCAGTCATATGATTTTATTCTCAGGATGCAATTTTGGGATTTATTGAATTCGATTGGTTATCAATTCAAGATCTAGTGTAATATGTGGCGAATAACCCAGCTGATTTTTCACCTGTCGAATGTCTAATACACACGGATTTTTTAGGAATTCCACCAGCTATCATATCGGAGTCTCTCATCTTGTAGCTCACGGCTTATTTTGGAAAGTTACTTTCCATTGATTTCAACTTAGATTGACCCGATCATTTGGAAGTAGTTTCATGTGTAATCTCGGTTCCTAATGACTTAGAAAATCAGAATATTAATCTCCATGTAGGCGATGTAATTGTTTCGGTGTGAGCAAATTTCAGGCAGGTTGTTGCCTGCTACCATAGGCCAATAACTCTTACCTCCTCTAACATGTCTTTCAGAACAACTAGCTTACATCATGTTGAATGTCCGCATGAATCTCTAGTGGCCAAGGAATCTCCTTCGGATAGCTGCTCCTTTGTTCCAACCACCATCTATGAGGTTGTAGATATGCCAAAAATGAGCAATAGTACGCCAAGCCAAACTAGACGTATCCAACAGCCTTGGGTTGATAGAGTGTTATCTATCCCCGTTGGTAGTAATTCAAGTTCTTCAAGACCAGACTTCTCCAACATGAATAGGCTAATCCTAAAATCCCTCCCCATAGAATGACGAGAATCTGCACACTTTTATGAGTGGCAGCAAACTAGGCCTTTTTAGGGAAAAGAATAAGGAATCCATCTTATCATCTATGGAGGGTAGCTCGGCTAGTTGAGTTCCAATAGGTTGTTGTTGAGGTTATTCTAGAACTTTATTATGTCTCTTTCTTTTATAAGTTAGAATTGTTATGGTGACATTCTCAATATTGCCAAGCAAGCTTTTATTCATTCTTGTATTTGAAAGTATAATATTCACTTTTGGGTTTTGTTGGGTCGTTACATCTGGTATTATTGTGCGAAGATTTTAACAAGGTTTTGCAAGAATCGGAGAGCTCGAGTGGTAGATTTTCACAATCAGTGGTTCAATTTTGGGAATTTGTGAATGAATGTGAACTACTAGACCTCCCCTTACATGGTCGTGACTACACTTGAGCAAATATGCATTCTTATTCGAGCATCGATAGAGTTTTGGTGGCTTCTAGAGTATAGAATTTTTGGCCAGCTATATCTATTTCAACTATGGATTCGACTGTATCTGATCACTTGTCAATTTTATTTCAGTCGCATACTTCTGCAGCTATCGACCCCTAACAATTTCATTCCTTAAACTACTGGTGGGATCATCCAGATTTCTTATCTTTCATTTAGTCCAAATGGAGGGAACTATGCTCATCTCATGAAGGTAGTGATATTATTTCCAAATTGGGGAGATTGAACTTCTTTATTCGCTCATGGTACAACACAAATTATGGGAAATTGGAAGATAAAATAAAGAATCTTGAATCCAAGGTTCTTTCCCTCACTATGAGTGAGTCTGCAAAGTCTGTTTCTAAGACTTTCGCTACCGAGGTGCATCTTTGCCGGGCCACCTTGCTGCAACACCATCGTAAGCTTGAGAGCATCAAACACTAGCAATAGTGTGTTAATTGAACATTATTGAGAGATTAAAACACATATTTTTTCCATCATGTGGCTGCAGCTTGGTTCTGGAGTAATACCATTTCACAGCTTGAAATTAACATCAACCTTATTCATGATGCCTCCTCCATTTCAGCAGCCATTCGATCACTCAATGCAAACCTCTTTAAGCCATCGCACTTTGAACCGTTCACATTAAGAAGGGTGCAGTTTGTAACTGTTCAGAGTGGGTTCAACGTTAACTTGATTGCACCATTTTTAGAGGAGGAAGTCTGGGAAGCAGTGTCTTCTTGCAAGGAGAACAAGGCTCCAGGTCTAGAGGGGTATAATTTTTACTTTTATAAGAGATTTTGAGTATACCTAAAGGGGGAAATTATGAGTGTTTTACATCACTTTTATGACTCTGCCAAGCTGCCGTGTACTATCAAGACTTCTTATACAATTCTAATTCCGAAAATGATGGGTTCCTCGAGTTTGAACAACTTCCATCCATTTACCCTTATATATGGAGTTTATAATATTGTTGCGAAGCAACTTTCCCAACGCCTACATCCAATTTTGCCCAACTTGATTTTCGGTAACCAATTCACTTTTATTGAGGGAAGAAGTATTCACGAATGCTCATTCTTAGCCTTCGAGGTGATTAATTTAGTCCATAGCAACGACGCCCTTATCTTGTATTAAAGTTAGATTTTCATAAGGCTTTCGATTTCGTTTCTTGGACCTATATTGATGCGGCGATGTTGGTGATGGGAATTGATAAAAAATGAATTTCATGGTTAGCTAATTACAAGAAAAAGTCGATGACGTCTATTCTAATCAACGGGAAGCCATGCGACCCTATTCAGCTCCATAAAAGGGTGAAACAAGGCGGCCCCTTATCACCCCTTCATTTTTGTTTTTGCGATAGAGGGTTTAAAGCAATTACTTAATACAAGTGTCCGTGAGGGAGTATTACCAGGTTTTTAGCTGGATGATTCTCTTCCGGATATTTCACTGCTGCTATTCACAGATGATACCATTTGCTTCCTCCCGGCTGAGGAATCTATTATCTTAAACTTTGTGAGAATTTTGAGATGCTTCGAATTGATATTGAGGCAGAGCATAAACTACCACAATAGCTCTTTAATGAGGATCCACTAGAAATATGGTAGCCTATGCACTTACGCGACGAAGCTTAGTTGTCGAGTTGGAAAAATCCTTGATTAAATATCTTGGGGTGCTGATTTCTGTTAATCGCTTATGGGTAGCGAGTTGGGAACCGTTTTTAGCCAAATTCTCAAATATAATAGCGAATTGGAAGGGAAGTTATCTCTTGTATGTGGGTAGAGTGATACTCATTAAGTCTGTCCTATCCTCTCTTTCAGTGTATCTTTTATTTATTAATGAGCTATCGGTATTGGTGGAAGAGAAATCAAACCAGATGATGAGGAACTTTCTTTTTCGCGATGATCCAAGTAGAGGAGAAATTTGTAGAATAAGCTAGAGCATGATCAACTTGCTGCAATTGCGAGGAGGTTTGTACATTCATGATTTCAAGTTGATAAATGGTAGCTTATTACTTAAGTGTCTAAGGAACTTACAATCATCAAATTGTAACATGCTTTGGTGGACTTATTGTGTTTGACGTAATGGTTTTCAGTATTAGCATGACATTTTAACTTACGATCGTATGAGATTGTCTCCCATTTGGTCGAATGTTATTACTTGTTGCTGCCGTGATCAGCTTTGGGATTTATTTTGTTTGAATTACCATGTTAACCTTGGTAGTGGGATGGAATTGTCATTTTGGTATGACAATTGGACTTCGAATCAAAGCTTTAAATCACTTTTTCTAGATTTGTTTGCTATGTGTAATTAAAAGGGTGCAAAGGCAAAGCAAGGTTGTCTCGCTACCGTCGAATTGGGCAGATTTGGTAGGCCATTTTGGAAGCGCAATCTATGGCTGAACTTACAAGCTAGGTGTGACGAGCTTCGTTTTTAGATAATGGTGGTGTGTCCAGCCATCTTTGGCAGCCAATCTAGAGTAAGAGGATAGCAGCAGCCCCTGTCATTTTCAATTGAGAGTGACCAATTTTTGTGGGAACCCAGTGAAGGGAAAGTCTATTCAGCCTCAAGCTTTTGTTTGAGCTTTTATTTCACCAATTGTTGGACAAAGCCTAGTATAGATTTTATGCTGATTTTGAAGTCTTGTGCATTGCCCAAAGTTAGATCTTCGCTTGGATGCTATTTCATGAACAATTGCCAATGAAGCTTTTTTGTTCAATTAGGGTTGTAACTCGGTGTTAGATGACTGCTACCTATTTTGCCCACTTCAAGAGTCTATTGATCACACAATTATGCTATGTTCTAGAAGTCATCTTGTTTGGGTTTCAGCTCTTCAATGGCTCGGCATCAGCTGCCCCCTTCCGAACTCAAACATCTCATTTTTACAATAGTGGTAGTTATTCTTCAAACATAGACACACAAAGGATTTTTGGAATGTCACTGTAGTTTGTCATTGCTTGGTCGATTTGGACTTCAAGGAAATAGTTTGTATTCGAGGTGAATCAACTATTAGTGGATCATATTAGCTTTTGTTTACATTTGTGTTGGTTTCATTTCAAGTGTAATAGGCAATTAATTAGCTTTTCGGTGTCGGATCTTTTTGTAAATCCGGGACTCATACGCTCTTGTAACTAATACGTTACTCGTCTTGAGTACTGTTTTATTTATTTGATCTCCTAGCCAAGTTGAGTCATTTACTAGTTGGAGGTGCCAACCTAGTTGGGATGTTCGCGGCTTTTAGCTAGGCTTCGGTCAGTTTTTCCTTCAAAAAAATTAGGCAGCTTTTCTTCCAAAAAAGTAACATACATTTCTAAATTGATATTGCTCCTTTTGGTTGTGGAAAAAAATGATATGCATAAAAAATTAACATGCAAGGAAACTAATGTGTTTCAAATTTTTTTTATATTTGATAATTACATTGGAAAACATTGTATTCTCCTTTCGAGTCCAAGCCCAAATATATTATCTTCTAGTGAGAAACCCACACATACACACACAAGCAATGTTTATCAATATATTTTTCTAAATAAAATATTAATATAGGTGGAAGAGATGGTGGGAGTGGAGATGATGGTGGATACAATGGTAATGGAGGAGGTAAAAAATATGGAGATGGTGGTGGTGCGGATGGTGTTTGCATCGATGAATGTGGTTGTGGTGATAGGTTTTGGAGATAGAGGAGAAGATGGTGTTGGAGATAAAAGTGGTGATGGAGATGAAAGTGAAGTAGTGCAATTGAAGTAGGTGGTAGTGCTGGTAAATATGGTTTTTAATGTTGACAAATGTGATGATAGAGGAGAAAGCAATGATGAAGATTGTAATGGTGCGTAGCGGTGGAGGAGGAGAAAGTGGTATTTGTAGTGTGGTAGAGTGTGGGAGGTGGATGCGATGATAAATATGGAGAAAGTAAAGGTCAAGGCAATAGTGGTAAAGGTCAATAGTGGCGGCAGCGTTAAAGGAGTATAAGTTGGTGAACTGCTAGTAGAAGGTGATTTTTTTAAGAAAAAAAGACCGATGCATGAGTAAAAAAAAGCTAAATTCCAACTAGGTTGGCACATACACAAACTTAAGAACCCACACGACAATAGATTTATCAACAATGGTGATGCTCAAGATGAGAATCACAACTTGTCACAAGAGAGCAAGATGCTCAGGTCTACTTGAAAATCAGTTTTTGAAAAACTAACAATGCGCCTATTACATTTGAATAAAAACTAGCATAAGTGCAAACAAGAAATATAAGGATCATCGGTAGAAGAATGTCCGCAAAAAAGGAATTCGTTCCTTTTATTCCATATAGCCCATGCAATGGAAACCAAAATGAAGTCGCAAAATCTCGACATAGCCCATCCCTGAAATAAGATCTCCAAAGTAGCAAAAATGAAATAGGTGATGATGGCATTACCAAATTTATTCCCATCCATCTCAAAAAGCTTCGCCAAACAGCACAACTGTTGTCGCAAAAAATTATTATGCGAGCAAGTGTCTCAGATTGCTGAAAAAAGTAGCAAGAGTCATCAAGAAGAACAGGATAACCTCTCTAAAATAAAAAAAGAACTTGTTATTAATCTCGAATGAAATAATAATCAAGAAAAGAAACGAATCTCAGGAGACATTAGTGAACCCAAAATGAACATGGAATCAATTGTTAGATTCTAATAGCTTGCGGATGGTGGAAGCCAAGGTAAAATAAAGTTGGGGAAAAGGCCTTACCAGGACCAATCTATCATCGAAATTGACCCACCTCCATGGAGAATAAACATTGGGGCTGATCATTCAAGTGATCTGTTTCAGTTTGACAAAATAGGGAGGTGCACGAATAAAAAATCCAATTTCAAAGTTGATACACGCGGTCAATTGTTGATAGTCGTAGCTTACTTCCAAAATGGTCTCTCAAATGCAAAATTTTTGAATAAAAAGGTGAAACCAATTTGGACTGTACATTTCTTTTGATTACAAATTCTAAAAAGATCTGAAAACAATAGTTTCAGTGACATATTCGAAGTCCAATTGTTTTCCCAAAATAAGGATGAGACATTGTTTTCAATCCTTAATCAGTAGTTGAAGTTATTCTAAAAAGATTCATTCCAAAAGCAATACGCGATGATATTTTTACAAATCATAGAAAGTTGATTCGGATATTTGACTTAATGACATCATTCGAAGTAGAAAAACTATGGCGATCCGTGCAATAGGCTTGCCATAATGATCTGTTGATATGAACTCATAATCTCCATAATCATTTCAAGAGTACACTATAATTCACTAATTTGAAATCGCGAATATATAATCCCCCTAAATTCTTTGGTAATATTCATTGTAGTCCAACTAACCTCATAAATACCATTTGAACTTGAATCTCCTTACCAAAATTTCTTATTTCATAATTCTAACCAACTTATTATTCACATAATTCAGGAGCTTATATATAAACATTAATTAAGCCATAAGAGAAGAAAGTACCGATTTTATTAAAAAAAGTCTAACCTACATAAGATAAGCATCTCCCCTTCCAATTTTTTAGCTTATTCTAAAAGTTCACAATTAATGGTTTCAAATTTGAAACTGTGATCCATTTAATGCTGAGAGGAGCACTAATGTAATTAATTTGAAATTTTTTTATACGGCAGCTTAATGTAGTGGAACAAAATCGCAAAATCGGCTCTTAAACCGGACACTCAAGATTGAGCTCTTGTGAAAGTTAATGCGATGAGTAAAAATCAATTAAAAAAAACTTTAAGATTCAAACATAAAGCCAGGAATCAGAGTCTCATCTTGTGAAAGGAAACGCATCGTATTATCGATAAACTAGAGAAGTGAAATCCGAAAGAGAATCATCCAAACAAAACCCCAGAATCATCCCCTCTCTAAAGCTGGCATCAAAAAGCTACTTCAAACCCTTCACAACAAAAATAAAAATGAAAGGAGAAAGGGTATCACCTTGCTTCACTCTCATATGTAAACAAATAAAATGACAAAGGGTACCATTAATCAAGATCGAAGTAGAAAACTACTTATGACAGTTTGAGCAATGAGATCCATTTGTTATGAAATTCCATCCATTATAATATTACATCAATGTAGGTCCAAGAAACACTGTCAAAAGTCTTATGGAAATTTAATTTTAATAACAAGAAAAATTAGCCATAGGAGTGAAAAGTGGATAATCTTTGATGCTTGAAAAGAGCATTCATGAATGTTCATTCCTTTTACAAGCGTAAATTAGTTCCTTGTGATTAAACCTTAGAGTACAGGCTATAGTCGATTGGACAGAAGTTTAGCATCAATTTTGTAAATTCCATGGATTTGAGCAATTGGTCTATAGTTGTTTAGTGAGATGAGCCCAAAACCTAGGGTTGAGAAATGTGAATGATGTTTTGATGAAGTCTGAAAATGAGCTAATGAAAGAAATTGCTTCAAAAGCCACATGAAATCGTGTTTAAACTCTAACCAAAATCTTATGTAGAAAAAGAAACCAAATCCATTCGTGCCTAGTGTTTTATGAATGGGTCTACTAGTTGAGAATTAGAAGAGTTGTCCACAACCCTAAAATTGAGTTGACATAAAGAGAAAGGAACCACTCTTGTAGCCGAAAATAATTTCTCATAATAAGAGTGAATTACTTCTTTTATTTGATTAAAATCATGAGATAAGGTCCCATCCAAGTCCAATTGCAAAATTCAATTATTTTGAAACCTAGCTAAAGCTATATGATGAAAGAAATATGTGTTATCATCACCAAATAAGGTCCAAGAAACTCATGATTATTGAAGTCTCAATTTCTCCAAATTTCTATGATGTTCAAAGAGATATGTATGTGTTTGCTGTAATTCAGAAATGAAAGAAGAGTCCAATGGCCAAATAATTGTTACTCGATGTGGGGGAAATAACTCGAGAATCCTACTCCTTAATTTTGTCATCTAATCATCCAAAATTGGTCAAATGCCACGATATAATAGCCTTACTCGAATGGGACATCTTAAAGGAGATATCTCTGAATGAGAATTGAGCTCGAATTTCTTCCCATTTAGTTTGAATAAATGATGCAAAATCCAAATTATCCCAACAAAAGTTTAGTGATCGAAATGGCTGCGAACCATGATTAGCAATAGGGTGATTGAATAAGAATTGGAAAGTGGTTTGAGAGAGAGAAGTCGACGATTGTAATAGATAGGGGCAACCAAAAGTCCACAATAGTAGTTGAAGCAAGAATACAATCTATGTGTGAGAAAGCCTAACCAATAAACCAAGTGTAGTCCCGACCTCAAGTGGAAAGTCAAACAACTCACTATCATTATTGAAATCTCGAAATTGGTTTGTTGAAGAAGAAAACCCTCCACTCGAACGCTCCGAAGCATGCAAATTTTCATTAAAGTGCAATGATAAGCACTTTCTGCTGGATTAGTCGAGCCATAGAGTGCAATGACAAGCACATCACCCTGATTATCTCTGAAATGGATAACTAACCATCGTGAAAATGAGGATATTTGTTCACTATAGAATTATCGAATTCCATGAAAACAATAAGCCTCCGATAAACCTTGAGATGGAGAAGTCGTTGTCACCCCATAATTGGCAAACCACTTGCTTCGATATTTCAACAACTTTCGTCACAAGTAGAATAAAAAAATTGCAGACCAAATTTTTGAATATTTGAAAGAATAAAGATTTTTTTGGCTCTATTATTTGTTCCTCTAAGCAATTCCAGCTACTAAACATTAACGACATAAAACAAAAAAGAAAACCTTGATGGATAAACTGAGTTAGGTCGATTCTAAGGCCTCTAAGATGACAAATCATTTTTGTCCTTAAATAAACTAAGCTTTTTCCCTATTGTTAAAGTGAGGAACTTCTCATTTGTCATTGTTGGTTTAACTCGAAAGTGAGTGATAACTCTATTCATGTTTGTGATCTCCCATACGGAGGATCTTGAATTCCTCAAATTTTCTAACCTGTCCTATCAATTTTGTAGGTCATTTATTGAAGAGCTGGTTTATCGCTGCATTTATCTTATCAGAATCTTGTGTCATGACTTGTAAGTTCTTTGCTACCTCAAAATATACAGATTGATTAGAATTCATGTTCAAATTTCCCAATTCCTCATCTGAAGTTGTTTTGTTCGAATGAGATTTAGACTTCTCTATTGACCCAACATAATGGCAGGTGTTGAGTGAAGATGTATCGGCAATTACTGTATAAATCACAAGGCGAGAGTTGTGTGAATGGTTCTCGACTTTCACAATTGAGATAGATTGGTTCGTAGTTGAGTGGGCTTTCTTAGCTAACCTAATGGATATTGGTTTGCGTGAATTTGACTATGAGATAATGAAATTTTTTGCTGATTCTAGAATAAGAAAGATAAGATTACTAGTGTTGTGGAGGGATACGATAGCTATCTTAAATAGTCCGATTCTACTAAATTGAAGGAATGCATCTCTTTGATGACATGATCACTTTCATTAGGTAGGTCTCATCATTTGAAGTTGAAACTAACATTTCAACATCTTGATTCACATTTGATTATATTTGTGGAGTATCAAAGACCATGATCTTCATAATCTATTGAATCATTCAAACTTTCATATTCTAAATCTGAACACCTCTAACATGCTTTAGCTTAATTGAAACTGGCTAAAACCTTAAACATTGAACTTCCAATATTCATCATAATTTCTTGGTTTTTCATTCCTATGGGGAAAAAATTCAAATAAGAACTACATCGTGAAAGTCTAGGTTAACATAATTGAAATCATTCAAAACGAAGTTAACCAACAATGGAGATAACATTATAATTAGTTGGTATATGATGAGACATGGAAGAATTCCAAAAATGTCGACATAGGATAGACATTTTAATGGTACAAAAGCAATGGGGTATTGCTTAGCCTCTATAAAAATGTCTTGTAATAAGAGCCAATAGCCACCTAAGAAAGCTATCTTTGCATCCTCAAAAGGAAATGCAATTATCACTAGACCCCTCAACATGTGTAATAAAATTGAACCTAAAATTTTTGCTTTTCATACACTCTTACAGGCTGAGAATGAACAATAATTTTTGAACCTTTAGGAGCCATGCAAGACAAGCCCACTTTCTTGAGACTATCAAATCTGAAATGTTTACCTTAATTAGATCAGGTGATGTTGTAACCACATTGGCATAGGATTGGTTATCTTGTTGCGAATTCCAAAATTCAATTCTTCATTTAGGCTGTAATGTGTTTATTTTGACAAGTTTTTGAGGAGGCTCATCATCCATTTATAGGGAATATTTAGCCTTGAAAGCCATTATTTGAATGTTCCTAATTGATACAAAAAGTTTAACATGCATAACGCTTCATGAATTAGTAAAGAACCATCAATGCTAATAAATCTTAAGTTAAGGATCTTCATGTTGTATCTCCTAACAGTGTAAACCATACCATTAACTCTATACTTATCAAAAAACAATTTCAGTCTAGCTGAGTCAAGAGAATTCGGGGAGTTCTCAAAATAGATTTGGTTTGTTTGATTGATGTTGAATCGATTAAGGTTTGATTGTATGTTACACAAGGATCGATGATTGATGTGATTATGGTTTGGGATTGAGGATGCACCAAGAGAGGGCTCAATGACATCTACCAAACTCTTTGAATGGATGCACCAAGAGAGGGACTTGTAGTGTCTACCTAACTCTCTCTAGTGGTTTAATTGTCAGAGGGATCGATGGCGTCTACCTAACTCTCTTTGGGAAGGTTGCATCAAGAGAGGGCTCAGTTTCTTCTACCTAACTCTCTAGGGTTGCGGGAGAGGGATTGGTGGGGTCTACCTATCTCTTTTTAATTTTCACTAGGAGAGGGATCAGTGGCTTCTACCTATTGGGTTATGGATGTTTTAATCATGATGGCAAGATATGAAGATGACAAGTTACGATGATCCACGACAATCAGATATTGATGTAGAATGGATGCGGTGATGTTTGGATGGATGATACTTGCCTATTTACAAAGGTGGCATAGAAAAGAGAGGATGCGACATTGTTAGAGGTGATAGAGGTGACATCGTGAAATACTGGAGAACAGTTGCACTGGCAAAACAAATATTCTTAAAGATCAATCCAAATCGCGAAACCTTGGGAGCAACAATCATAGATGATGATCGATGGAGGAAGGGAGGTCACTAGCGATTAGGAATGGTTGTTGAACTACAAGTGGCAGTGGTTAGAGTTTGACTTTTCATAGTATGATATGATGTTGTACTTTGAAGAGGTAATTGTAATGGCGATGAAGGTGATAGCGGAAGCATAACTAGAAAAGATAGAATAAAACATGAAAAGTTGTTTCAATTCTTAGATAAAAAAACATTTTCACTAATCTAGGAAAATGATTCTTTTGACTTATCTGTTTAATATAATAAACACCGAAAAATATAGAAAAATATTTTTAATATAATAAACATCCAAAAATATAGAAAAATATTTTTCTTCGCAAAATTTACAATTACAATTTAACAAACCGAGCCTGCATCATTATATATTTTATATTTCTTTGTCATCCCAAGATGAACAAATAAAAAAATTTATGTCGGGTGGGGATAAGATAGGGTCAATGAATTTGATATCTTAAAGTATCCTATGAGTCAGCTTCCACTATCCAACTTAACAAAACTAATTTTTCTACTCTTTACCACGTTCATCTTTTATAAATTTCAACAATCAAATTATGATTTTAATTTGACTATATATAATTCAAAAAAAACCTTACCCATAGAAGTAAGAACGCATGACTTCATGTTATGGAAGTTTTTTTTTAATTTAAGGTGATGGTAGGAGCAAACTATTATTATATTGGAAAATGAAATTTAAAGTTGCATTATCAAAAAATTGAAAAAGAACTGCTATACTTAATTAACCAACTCATTTCTATGAATATTATGGAAAAGATACTCAATATAATTAGTAGAGAATGTGACTATATGTTTCGGCTCCGTTGGAATCTCACATTGTTTGGATAAGAACATTATCTTATATTGATAAAGCAATCGTAAATTTTAATGAGTAGTTTGTGAGGTCATATGTGATGCTCACACGGTATCACAAGCAATGGATAATATTGTTAGGCCAACCTGGTTATAATTCACAAATAAATGATTTAGGTGTGAGGGGGGTATGGTGGAATCTCACATCGTTTCGTTATTGAAATAAAATGATCCTTATATTGATGACATAATGCTAACCGTAATGAGTACTTTTGGGTTATATGTGGAGGCTTACAACCTAAAAAAACATTAATTTGACATTGTTTTACAAAATCAAAATGTGGAAGATGCTAAATTTATGACAAGAAAAATGTTTATTTCGTGTATGAGCGGAGAAAAGTATTACTTCAATTTTGTGAGGTTTGTTTGTTTGGTTGGTTACTGTTGAATCTGAAACTTAGAAGATGCTTCGAAGACATTTTGAAATTTACTGCGTGAACTATCCTTAGAAGCAGTAATCCATGTCCAAAGCAAGACGATAATGCATTAAGTCTAAAATAGCATCAGAGCCCCAGCCTTATGTCAGAAACTTTAACTTGCTTTAGAAGATACAAGGATCAAAAATTGCATCAAAGTCTTAATCAAAGTGAAGATTCCTTATAGGCTAGAAGACTATCTTAGAAAGAAGTATCCTCTGAGCTAGTTAATTTAAGAACAAATTAAATGTGGGGTGTTTAATTCAAATTATTTGCACAACAAATCTCAAAACATCAGGTGAGTTAATTTTATCATGCATTTGCATTTAATTCAACGGCGTAAAAAGGTATAAAACCTGAAAAGAACTAGCAGATGTTGACAATAAGGAGAAAAAGATACATTTTCTCCCATACAACAAACAACACACATTGTGGGGATCATTTTTGCAAGCTGCTCCATACCAAGGCCATTTCTCCATCGTTAAACAATTAATTAACCAAGTCTAATCAGCCTAATTAAGTAGAAATCGGTCCTTAAACTCCTTTAGTGATAACGGCTGATTCTAGAAAGATAACGGGATGATTTCAGCTAAAGTCCAAGATTAATAGAAATGTTTCAAACCTATATAATGGAGCAAAGTTCCAGCAAAGGAATTAGGTGAAGCATTATCTAATTTCAAGAGCGTTCAAGCATTTCTCTAGGTTGCAACACTTCACTTCAGAATACAAGAAAACAATCACTCAAATTATTTGTAATATAATCTTAGTGAAACAAAGTTCGGATGGTAAAAACTTTTTATTCAAAACTTGTACACAATAACTTATTTGATAAGCCAGTGTGGGGGAGCTTATATACTAGTGATTAGTATTATTATAGCTCAGAGACTAGATATTGAGAGGATGATACTCTCTTATTGGTAAAGCCCAATAGTTGGGATTGAGGATGGTACTCAAGTTTGTGATTTCTCTCTATTATAAACTGATTGGAAGATTTACATTTACTTAATTACTTGTTTTTGAATCTCTGAATGCTAGAAATTTTTTGACAGTATTTTAGCTCTACAAAAAGTCGAGGTGATTCACCAAGTTTGAACGTCTGCTTTAGTCTTCCATTTATACTTGAAGTTCTTGCAAGTAGTTGTTACAAACTTCTCGTTCAAACTTTATCTTCAATTTCTCTTCTCTTCATGTTCTTTGGATTTTGCCTATTTCAAAACAAATTCCAGAACGTTTAGAGATAGAGATTTCGAACATTGAAGTGTGAGATTAATACGTTAATCCAAATGCGTTAAAAACTCATTTTCTTCAAGAAATCTGGTTTTGATAGGGAGGCGCATAAGATGCAACATGGAAGCTTACAATTAGTTGACTTGATAATGTTGCAAAGTGGCGTGGAGACACTGAGAAATGACACATGTTAGAGGATTCCTTTTTTCTTGGACTTTAGTGAGGAATCTCCAACATTCTTATTGTCACCTTTTTGTTATGAGGACCACTTGAATATCTTCTTTAATTTCAGTGCCTTTTCTCCTAAAAAACATCAAAGGAATATTCTGTTCCTCATAGAAAGCATTAAATGAATTTGTGTCATATATTTCTCTAAATGTCAATTAACTCAGCTTTTATAACTAAAAGCTCACTCAGCTTCCCTGAGCTTATATCTTGTAAACTACGTAGTACTAGGTTGAACTCAGATTTTCTTACTCTAAACCATAACTTGATTAATCATATAGTAAATTGAGTTGTTTTCCCTTAAACAGACTCAAGTAAACTTGATTAATTAAGAGTCTACTCAGTACTCGATTAATTTCACTATCCTAGATAATTTTTTATTTCCAAAACGTTTTAAGTACTATGAAGTACTATTAACTTGGGTTCAACAATTACAAAGATGATCATTTTCAAAGTTTACACTTGGCATTCCATTAACAAGTTTTTTTTGGCTATTTTGGATAAAGATTCATATTAATATATCTCAATCTTTTGTGCCATAGCCATGATTCGTCTTCTTCAGACAATAGATAAATATCCTCTTTAGCTTTGTCATTTATATCAATCATATAAACATTATTCATTTTAGGTGCATAAAGAATGTTTTGATTAGTCTTACAGTCAATGATATGGTATTTGGATAGCGGATGCTCTAGGAATATGACAAGAGTTGAAAGCCAGATTATCTCATTGGAGCGTAAAAGGAATGGAAGTGTTAGTTTCGGAGATAACCAAAATGACAAGATTGTGGGCTATGACACTATTTGTGTCTCTCCTTCAATTGAAGATGTTTTTCTAGTTAAAGGACTCAAGTTCAACTTGCTTATTGTAGTCTAACTTTGTGACAAAGGCAGATTGGTTACATTCAACTCACTAGGTTGCTCAGTTATTAACTATAAGATTGACTCAACTATACAATTTCTCCTAGAATTACTAATGTGTATATGATTGATTTATCCCAGGGCTCCACTAATGTTTATCTTGTATTTAAGGAGGATAATTCGTGGCTTTGGCATAGAAGGTTGGGTTATACAAATATGAACTTAACTAACTAAAAACCAATGAGTTATGGGTTTACCCAGTATTATCTTTGAGAAGGATTGACTTTGCTCAGCTTGCCAGCTCGATAAGAAAGTTAAGAAATCATTTAGGTTAATTAATAACGTAATAACTAAGAGACTGTTAGAGTTCCTCCACCTAGATCTTTTCGACCCAGTTCAACCTATGAGCATGGGTGGAAAAGATTTTCATTGGTGGTTGTGGATGACTTCACGATATTCACTTGGGTAGTATTGTTGAGTGGCAAAAATGAAACCTTTGAATCTTTTATCAAACTTAGTAATCGGATAATGAGCGAAATAGGAACTAAGATCAGTAGAATCCGAAGTGATCATGGATGTGAATTTGAGAATTTCCATTTTGATTAATTCTATTCACCACATGGTATTGACCACAACTTTTCTGCTCCTTATACTCATCAACAAAATGGGGTTGTAGAAAAAAAAGAATAGTACTATAGTTGAGATGGATCGATCCATGTTGAGTAATAATAATCCACCAAAGTACTTTTGGGGAGAAGTTGTTAACATAGCTAGTTATATCTTGTATCGGGTTGTAATTTGCTCAATTCTTGAGAAGACACCCTATGAGCTTTGGCGAGGGCGCAAGCCTAAGATTGGTCATCTCGGATCATTTGGCTGTAAGTGCTTTATTCTTAACACTAAGGAGCAGCTTGGTAAGTTCGATCTAAAGGTTGATGAAGCTATCTTTCTGGGATACTCAATTAATAGCAGGGCATATATAATATATGTCAAAAGAACTAGCCTATTAAAGGAGTCTATGCATGTAGATTTTGATGAAACTAACAATGTAGATAGATGTCCAACTGATGAAGATGAAGGAGTAACTCAATAAGAAAATCCACTTAGCATGCCACTCTCTATGCTGCCTAGCACAACACAAGAACTTCAAGCTGAGGAAGTAAAAGAAAATGAAGATTTTTTTATCAACTTCAACGAAGGTGAAGATCAACCTCAGCCTCAACAACCAATTGCAAAACCTCCAATAGTATATCCGAGTCTACCAAGAGAGATTAGGACTCACCGCAATCACCCACTCGAGAGTATTGTTGATGATGTTTATAATCCAGTGATGATGCGAGGTCAGCTTAATAGGATGATGAGCCATCCAGCTTTCATCTCATTGGTTGAACCCAAGAATATTGAAAATGCAAAAGGAGATGATTATTGGATGATCGTGATGCAAGAGGAG
Source organism: Euphorbia schlechtendalii (assembly GCA_949673415.1). Classification (NCBI taxonomy): domain Eukaryota; kingdom Viridiplantae; phylum Streptophyta; class Magnoliopsida; order Malpighiales; family Euphorbiaceae; genus Euphorbia; species Euphorbia schlechtendalii. The sequence continues at coordinate 7,584 of CATIWQ010248762.1, read as the reverse complement.
ATGGACCAGTTGTGAGTTGATGACAAGGAATACGATGGGCCGAGAGCACATTGAGATGAGAGGTGTGGTCCACAGGGGTGTTTTGTGAAAATAAATTATTGGGTCGGGGACCTGTAAGATTTTAAAGAGAAAGTGAAAACGATTTAGATCATCACAAACTGAATCCGCCATCTCTTATTGTAGAGTCACTACCTGGATTAGCTCTTTTAGGAATTAACGTCCTATGAGGCTTAACGTCCAGGGGATGGCCCACTAGAGATTCAGGTTTGGGATAAGTTTCTTACTTCTTATTGGATCACATTAAATTACATCTATAGAAAATCGTATCTCTTAGTTATGCGTATTCGTACTTATTTCATTTTCTTGTTTATAATGTACGATTTAATGCGCATGGGGAAAACAGTAAATCCATACATAAAGCACTAAATAAATGCAGAAAAGTAAAGATTAAAATTTACAAAACCTCGGGGGATGCAATAGCCCAACTAATCTATTAATTACATATCCTAAAAAAATGAAATTGTGATACCCGAAGGAAAATAAAATCCTTGGCATACATATAACCTAATTTACCTGCATCCACAAATTTGATTTTGGCGAGGCCCATGCGGCCTATTTAAAATATCGAAGATTGAAATTCTAGTTTTAGGAGAAAAACTATATATTTTATTCACAAATATGTTGGTCATTTAATTAATTAAAATGATCGCATGACAAAAGGTGGGGTCTGTTATCCGGGAATAATTTTAGTTCCCTTCGTGGTGGTATTCTAACATGTACATTTGAGAATTTCCACAAATAAATAAATAAGAGGAATAAACAAATAAATAACAAAATAAAATAATTAAATTAAATCCTAGGTCACAATTGAGAAGAAAATAAAATATAAAAAACAGGAAAAACAGCTCTAGGAACTCAAAGACTTACACATTTGTAGCGAATCCACGTCGACAAATCCGCCTAATTTCCGGAGTGCTCCTCGCTTTTTTTTATTTGATTTGTGTGTGAGAATGTTTTAATTTTATCCTAAAAATATTCACTCAGATTCTAAATTTGTTTTAGGTCCGAGAATATTTGAGGATTTTTCATAAAAAGATGAATGAAAATAATAAAATTTGGAATCCAAACGTGTTTTGGACCCGAATATAATTAGAGAATTTTTTAAAAATAAAATAAGAATTGTTGTCAAAAAGTTGAAATTATCTCGTCAGAAAAAAAATATTTTTTTAGTAAAAAAATTCCTCAGACCTTGTTTAGAGAAAAAAATTGTTTGCAATTTTTTCGGGTTGTTTCCACAAGAAAAGAAATTTTCTTTGTAAATTTTCTATGTCGTTTTGTCAATAAAAGAAATATTTTTTTTGAATTTTCAAGTCCCATCCTACTAAAAGTTCCCCCTATTTATAGGGGGAAATTTATCCATTCAATTATGCATTTGGCTTATATTATGGTACTATTCAAGTACCATTATGCATTTGAACCATATTGTGTGGTACTATTACAGTACCATTATGCATTTGGACCATGTTGTGGTACTATTCAAGTATCATTATGTATTCGGCTCATATTGTGCTACTATTCAAGTACCATTATGCATTTGAACCATATTTTGGTACTATTCAAGTACCATTATACATTTTACCCATATTGTGGTACTATTTAAGTACCATTATGCATTTAAACTATATTGTGGTACTATTCAAGTACCATTTTTTATTTCTTATTTATATTTATTTATTTCTTTCTTTTTCCTTTCCTTTTATTCTTTTTCTTTTTATTTAATATATATGTATACATATATTATATTTTTTTCTTCAAAAAAACTATTTAATTAAATTATTCTGAACCCTTAAACATTTATTTAGGTCCTTAAAAATATTTTAATCTTTAAGTTTCCACTTAAAGCTTTTAAAATTTTTTTACTATCCTAAATATTTATTTAGGGCCCAAAATATTTATTTTTTACGAGTAGAGCTCCAATTTGAAGATCATTTAGACAGTGTGATTCAAGGATAAAATCTTGAAAAACCTTCATTATTGAACGCATGAGTTGGTACAAAATCCCGTGCTCACAACTGCCCCTCGTGTGATCACCACTTGCTAAACAGCCAGTATGATCACACAAAATGGAGTGGAGAGATCGAGAAAATACCTAATCGGTGTGGTTGATGACTTCTTTGTCCTCGATTGGTGATGACATGGGTCTTCCTTTTCGACACCGTTCCCCATAAGACTATCTGTTTCTTCCTTCGGATTCCCTTGATGCTTGATGCCCCTTGTGGGCGGGTCGACCGTTTCGTTTTGTGGTGTCCCATTAGTAGTCAACAACAGTTTCTTTCTTTGGTTGTGGTCATTGGGTACCCCTTGTGAGTTGACCTTCGGTTGACTTTGACTATTGAAATTGACAGAGCAGGGTGCCTGAATCCATTTCAAAGGTGACCCTATTGAGATAACTGTTTGTTTCTTCGGTTATGTTTCCTTGGTAGGATGTTGATTTGCTTCCTATGACAAATCAAGGAAAAGTATAATGTTAATACATTTTTATAACGAATGTTTTTATTATTTGATTGAGTTTATGCGAAGTAAAAATTTTTGCTCCTTCAATCAAAAATTAAAACATGATGAAGAAATGAGTTTGATGAAAATTTGAGAATGTCTAGAAGACCACTCTGTTGTTTTAGGAGGCTTTTTTATCGTGATGTTGCAATGTTGCTTGAACGAGGCTTAATTAGGACTTGAATTGACTTTAGGCTTGAGTGGGCCATTGTCTTTCTTGATGTTTGCAGGCTCCTCAAGTGGAGGTGGAGTTTCTTGTTTACCAGGAAAGTATTGCCCAGTTTGGCATCGTCTTTACCAGTAAATAATGTGATGCGTATGTAATGTATGCATGATTTTATGCATGGACAATATTTATCACATGATGTATGTTCATCTGTTGCGGGTGTTGTGGGCTTCATTCATTGAAGAGCTAGTGCTGGTGCATGGGTGCTCTTGGGATTTATGTCATTGGGGATTCCATGGATGACTCTTTCAAAGTGATGACCATGGATTCGATGATTCAGAGTTGAGCTCAAGGCCATGATCTAGTTTGAAGAAAGTTTGGATGAGTCATTGATCCCGAACCATGTAGGCAATGCTCACTTTGATAGTTTGGAAACCTTTTTTCTTGAAGTGTTATGATGATCCTTTCTATGAGAGAAATAAGAAGATATTCATCCTAAGTTTTGGAGAGGATAAATGATTCCATGTGCCATTCCAAGGATGAGATGATGAATTTGGTATTTCTTTGGTTCTAATTTTTGCATAGACCGCCCTTGCGGATTTTCAATGTATCGAACCTTGTCTTAATTTTTTCCTGGACAGCCCTTTCAGGTTTTCAATCTAGCAGACTCATCTTTTCTTTTTCTTTTATTATTTTTATTTTTAGTTTTGTATCTCGATGTGATGGGATGTTTACTTGCGATATTCTACCATTGGCATGCAAGCAATCAAAATAAGCACACGAATAAATATTCAGCAAAAATGATAATTCATTGATGAACTTAACAGGGGTATAAATGTTTCAAATGATTTGACTCGTACCATCAATTAGCCCTTTCAAGTTTTCTAACCAACGTGTTTGTTGTTTTCTCTCGATGTCTTAAGTTTTTCCTGAGTCGCCCTTTTTAGGTTTTCAACTCAACGACTATTCTTTGTTTTAAAAAAGAGGCCCTAATTTTTGTTCAACTAGCAGAGTGCTAATTGATAGGCTAATTACAAATTTATTTTTCTATTGAAACTTCTTTTTATCGATTTATTTCTTTCACCTATGCATGATAGTGATTGTGCCAGTCTTGGTTGATTTGATTGATAGATTGGTTATCATCCATGTCCACTAGTTCAATAGTTATCTCATTCAGCCTTTTTAATCAATTGGTTGGTTCTCATGCTACTTTGCTAGCTTGAGGTGTATACGATAATGAGTATTAGTGCCTGATCATCAACGTTTCCTTATGGATTCAATTATTCTCCAACAATAAGTGATATTTCGGGGATTAGAGGCTTCGGACGGGTAGCTTGACTCCATCGAGGGTGTACACTTCAACCATGTAATGATTGTCCCATAAGTGTTAGTGAAACGTGTGATGGAGTTATTGATGTGCTAAATGATCTGACTCCTTTGTGTCTTTGGCATTGCCCAGTTGTTTGACCTTTTTGGGAGAACTTAATTTCAGTTTGCTTTGTTGACTTTTCGGTCCATTTTGGTTTTGATCATTTTAACTTTTGCTTGATTAACTTAATAGTTAGTGGAAATTTCGTGCTCGAAGATCTTTCTGTTGGTCTTATAGGATGAGGTGAAAGCTATCATGCTTTGTCTTAGTACCTGTGTTTATCTCTCACTTTCCCTCAAGAGTCAAATCATTTGAACTTATTACAATTGTGTGAGATTCGTTTATACCCAAATTAATTTCATAACATGATGAGTCACATGTACTAAAACATTATGAATATATTTATGAGAATGCGTGATGTCAATTAATAGGATATCGAGTAAGTAAAAAAAGTTTAATTTATTCAAAAATAGTTCAAAAGCTTCATGGGCAAAGTTGCTACAAAGAACTTATTTATTACATCATCATTCTTTAGTTATCTTCCAGTACTAGTACCTAACATATTTGTCCATGGATTCAAAATGCTCCATCCTTTCCGCCTTGTCAAACACTTCTCGATAATTGGAAAAGATATCAGACCCAAACTTGTTTCTGTAAGATGGCAGTGCGCCATCCAAAAGTTTGGCTATCATCTCTGGGAGGGTTAAACGAGGCCGAAGCCTTACCTGTGTGGCAATCCAATACTCATAGTAAGACTTGAAGCTTTCGCCCTACTTTTGCCTTAGAGCCTCCAGATTTTGCATTGTGATTTCCATTTGAGTATTGAAACCATAATGCCCCATCATAGCCTAATCAAGACTGTTTCAATTAGAAGCTACTTCCAACAAAAGGTGACTATACCATTCGTTGACCTAGTGACGTAAGGTGATAATGAAAAGCTTAGCCATCATCCACTTGCTTACCCTTAATGCCCTCATCACCATCTGTTGATGTGCTAAGTGAGCACGGGGGTCTTTAGAACCCACATACTTCTCAAATTGTAGCATTGCGAAGTTTGGTGGCAAGCTATCTTCATCTCCGACTATTAGCTGCGCATGGTATGTACTCATGAGATGGCCACCCTGAGTGGCCAAGAATTGTTGCCACAATTTCTCCATGCCTTGTTGCTAGAGAATAGCGTTCCTGGTGCTTAGTTAGAAACCATACTACCCCTGGGAAATGGTAGTTCTCCTAGGAGCTACCACAAAGTTAGGTAGTTGAGGGATAGCCTAGAATTGTGAGGCAATTGGCGGACTCAAATTAGGAATAGGTTGTTAGGTCATTCCTTGATAGAAAGGCCTCGATGGGAACTTTGGTTGACCATGATGCCCCAGGAAGAATTAGTTCTCGAATTATTCTCGAATTACAGCTGAAAAAGATTGGCAAAATTATACCCTGGTTGACCAATCCAAGCCTGATTCTGATTCAGCTGACTTTGTCCTGCCCTGAACTTATAAAAGGAAGTAGGAGCCGGGTGCATCATATGAGGAGTAGAAGGTCCACTTGCTCTCAGCTGACTAGTCACGCCACCGAAGCTAATGGTGGCCTCCGGGTTGGACACAACATCATGAACCCTCCTAACGTGGTGACGAATAAGCGATGCTAGTTGGTCGCTGTTTGCGAAGGCATTCAGGGTAGCTACAATCTCGGTGCTCACCGACTATGTATCCGTTGAGGATTTTATCCCATAAGAAAAGGGTGATCCTCCCCCGCAACTTCGTTTTATGGATCGGCAATGCTATCAATATTGAAAGAAGCACAATGAATTGAATCTGAATCGATATCCGAGTCCTCATTTGAGTCAGTGTACAGAACCCCCTCCAAATTGGCCATGAGCGGAGAAATGCAGACCAGGTGGTGAGTAGGCCTTTTCCAAGCTAAATACACAAGCAAAAGATTAGATCGTGCATGTAAGATACGTGATGTAATTTATGATGTGAAAAATACGTGAGATGTTAATGTTATGGCTGCACTCACACGGGTTAAAGTGCCATGATGCAAAATAAACAATGTGTTTATCAATCTATTTGAAATAAACTAGTTAGTCATTAGATAAAATGAAAGAAGGTGAAAATGAAAATCCAGCCCCTAGGGTTGGATTTGAGATCTGTACGATGTTCATGTGACATCGTAGCATGAGTCATGTGGTAATAGGTCAATGATTTGAGATTTCGTACTGTGACTAAATCTCATGAAATGAGGAGGTCAAAATTATTTTGGATAAGTAGTGCGACATACCATTATGAAATTGAATAAACTTTAAATAAGATGAAAATAATTACCGTATGTAGATATTAAATTAATTTTTTGGTTATTTTGCCCCAATTAGGGTGGAGTTTCGGATGCCGGTGTGGTCATCACTTTTTTAGGGGATTCTGTGATGCATGAATCATTGATTTATGTGGGCGAATGGCTCGAGTATTAAGCGTATACCCTTGAAGTTTTGGTATGGTAAGAAATAAGTTTGCCCTGTGTGAGCTTAGGTTCAGATGTTAGCAGGTACATCACGTGATGTGGGAAAAATATAGTTTAGGTACGTATTTCCTGTTTTGGCTATGAGTTTGACGCAAATGGACATATGAAAGGTAATGTGTGGGATATGTTATTGCCCCGTGTGGGCTAAGTGTCAGATGTCAAGTAGACATCATGTAAACATTTAGGTAAAAGGGTACGTTTACCCTATATGGGTTAAGGGTTGGATAATGAGTGGACATCTCACAAAAATGAGGGTGTATTCGCCCCGTATGGGCTAAGGGTCAGATTTCAAGTGAACATCTCTCTTAAAGGGGTAAATGATGTTTCATGATTCTAACTGGTTTCATGTTGTCCTAGGGTGACATGATCTCAAGTGTCAACTAATCCTAAGTATGAGTAACACCAAATTGGCATCATGATAATGAGAACATGATATGTCGATTTTATATTCATTTAATAACATGAGTGTGTGCGTTCAAGTGTCTGCATTAAGATTTGTGGTTAGCATGGCACATTTGTACAATGCATGATGAATCGAAAGTAGTAAACACGTAGCAAATAGCATGCAATGTCTAACTTTCAACCATACAACTCCTGCCGTAGGGTTTTTGGTTAGTCTCTATATCCTAAATTTGGTTAATCTTAGTACCACGAGGATACTAAGGAGCGCACCTGCAAGAAAAATATACACTACTACATAACTGCTCAAATGCAACACCATTTTAGTGTTACATTAGATATGTTAACCGTTTCAGTAGGTTAGTCTTATGTTACAATAGCAAAGCAACCATCGTTGCGAATATTGCCGTTGCATTATATCAATTGTAACAGTTATTATCTTCTATTGTAACGGTTAAACAAAATTTAGAATGGCCGTTGCATTTAGTTCTATTGTAACGGTCATGTAAGCTAATGTAACGTGTATATGTTTTTCAAAACCGTTGCATTAGCTTTACATATTGCAACGGTTTTGTGTATAGCC
>CATIWQ010248749.1:0-12143 GCA_949673415.1 Euphorbia schlechtendalii | reverse complement strand
CAAGTTAGTAGATTAAAAATCAATGATTGTAAAATGTATTCGAAATAGAAGATATGTTATCATTGAACCAATCTCATTAAATGTCAAAGTGATATAAATTTTAGTCAATATATATGACATAATAGCTTTTTTACCAGGTATAAAACATTCATAATATGATTTTTGACATAAAATCAAGTATTGTCTTCAAATTTTAGAATGTAATAGCTCATATACCAGGTATAACTACTCGTATACCAAGTATAATAACTCGTATACTAGGTATAACAACTATATACCAAGTATAATGCCTTCATAAAATGATATTTTGTTGTAAATTTGAGTATGGTCTAAGAGTTATTATACCCAAACCATGAAAATACAAAAAGAATGCAAAAGAGAGAATAAAAACTTAAAAATGGAGAAAAGTGAAAATATTTTGCTATGATGGTAAAAACAAAAATATTTTGCCCGAAAAGGGGATTTACTTATATTTCCCGAATTTGGATTTTGTTATATTTGTCAATTTCAGTCAATCTTAACAATCCATCTAGTTTAATGGTTTGAGATTTAATTCCACTGTAACTAAAATTCAATCACACATTAAAACTAGATGAATGATTGATATTGATTGAAATTTACAAATGTATCACCTACTAAATTTGGAGAGTCCTTATCCATTTGAAACATACATAAAAGAACACTTGTTTGAAAATAATACCAAACACTAGGATCATAAATGAGCCAACTCGGTGTTTGGTTCAATAAACACTTTGCTTGACTCGATAGATAAATCAACAGTTCATGAACATGAATTTTGTACTCGATTCTTAAATGGGCTGAGCATGAACAATGGAAAGCTTGGTTGGAAAACTTGCGAACAAGCTTGATAGCAGGCTAACGAACAAGTTCATTAAATGACTCTCAATGAAATTTCATTAACTAGCTCGATTATAAGTTTTACAAATTAAAATTATAAATCTTTAATAAAATAATTTTTCTAACTTATTATAATGAATTAATAACACTAAATTCTTTTTTAAAATAAAGTGGTGGCACATCCTCCAGGAAAATGGAGTTCACGATGAATAGTAATCCCATAATATACGCATAAAACCATTCAATAAAACTGTAAAAGCAAAGAACACAAAGGTTTTTTACTTGGTTCCCTCTGATTGGACTTAATATGCAAAGCTTGTGAAGAGGTAATCCAAGGATCTTAATATGAGAAGCTTTATTGAGTTGCAAATCGGTGCAAGAGTACAAAGATTAAACCAGACAACTTAAAACCCTAAAAACTCTAAACAGAAAAAGTAAAATAGCCCAAGAACACAGTACAAAATTATATTGAGAACCACAAGACGAGAAGCACCATATACTTGACTGATAACCGTCTCAACAAATTCTAAATCACACCATTAAATCCCCAAAGATCAAGCATCGAAGAAGAAAGCATCACAGAAGGTCAAAAGGCCAGAAATCATCAATGAGAGAAGAAGAGGAGTGGAAGTTTTCAATACGAAACCCTAATCTCTAAAGCAGCCTTTTATATGGCTAACAAATAACCAAAATGCAAAGCTTTACAATAAGTTAAAATACAAGTGGGCTAATGAATAACAAGTGGGCTAAATGAGCCTTTTGGCTTACGGGGCTTAATACAAATTTAATAGACAAATTAAGGTAAGTGGACACCTTATAACAATCTCCATCTTGGCTATCTTGCCTTGTTCAAATAAATCCTCTTCAAACCTTATGAACAATAAGGATTTGAGCAGCTTCAAAGTTAAGTTTTAGTGGCACTATTTGACACAAAGTCAACAATACAATGCCAAGCCTATTCAAAGCACCTTGAAATTTGTCAACAAAAACAAACATAGTAAGAATATCATCATGATTAACAAAAGTATATATTTTCTCTATATTAACACTACAATCAACAATGACATCCCTTAGAAAATGCAGCTCTATATCAATATGCTTAGTTCTTTCATGGTAAACAACATTTTTACAAAAATGTATAGCAAACTAAGAATAACAATTGATTTCAACAACATTCTAATTAATAATAAGCTCAGAAATAATTACTTTTAACCATAGAGCTTCTTTAATTGCCTATGTTATGGTAATGTACTCAACTTTTGTGGTTGACAAGGCAATCACATGTTGTAAGCATGATTTTCAACTTACTAAATTGTTTCCTAAAGTGATATAGAAACCAGAAGTAGACCTTCTCCTATCTAAATCTGTAGCATAATCTTGAATCTTAAAACACTTCAATGTTGATAGCATTATGTTGAACCCAAGTTAATAGCACTTCATAGTACTTAAAATATTTTGGAAATAACTAGCTATCTAGGATGGTGAAATTAATTGAGTACTAAGTAGACTCTTAATTAAACAAGTCTACTTGAGTTTGTTTAAGGGAAAACAACTTATTTTACTGAATGATTAATTAAGTTATGGCTTAGAGTAATAAAAGCTGAGTACAACTTTATAAGATATGGACTCAACAAAGCTTATTAGCTTTTATTTGTCAAAAGCTGAGTTCTTTGACACTTAGAGAATATAATGGCACATATGCCTTTAACGTTGTTTGTGAGAGATGGAATACACCTTTGATGATTTTCAAGAGAAAAGGAGTTGACATTAAAGAAGATATTTCAAGTGGCCCTCATAATGAAAACATATCAGTATGAAATGTTGGAGATTCCTTGCTAAAGTACCAGATAAAAGGGATCTTCTAACATACTCCGTTTCTTAGTGTCTCCGCGTAAATTTGCAAAGTTAGTAATCAGACGAATCACAAGCTTCCACGTTGCATCTCGCACTCTTTCTATCAGAACAAAATTACTTGAAGAAATGAGTTTTTGATGCATCAAGATTAATGGATTAATCTTGCGCTTCAATATTCGAATTCTCTATCTCTAAATGTCCTGGAATTTATTTCAAATGGATAAATTTGAAAGCCGTGAAGAGAAAAGAAATTGAATATAAAGTCAGAATGCAAATTTTGCAATAGCTACTTCTAAGAACTTCAAGAATAAATAGAAGATTGAAGCAAACATTCAAACTTGTTGAACCACCTTGAATTTCTTAAGAACTGAAATACTATCAATATATTCCCAACATTCATAAATTCCAAATCAAGGACTCTAAGAAAACGCAAATTGACCAATATGTTTGTAATAGAGAGAAACAAATCTTAGATTTAACATTGTAAAATGATGCAACGTGTTTTATATTTTGAAATCCTTAGTTTGCATTTCTTATTGAAATTAGAGTGATAGTTTAGTAAGGGTACCTAAACTATTGTTTGAGAGGTAGTTAGAAAGGAAGGTACTTTCTGTAATTGCTTCCACCAACTGTAAAGGCTTCTCTACCTAAAGAAGGAAAGAAACACTAGTGGATTAAAGCTTCGAAAGGAATCTCGGGACTGGAAGTAGGCTCAGGGCTGAACCAAGATAAAGTCTAGGGTGTTAAGTTTCTAACCTTTATCGTTTGTCTTTACAGCATCTTTTTCATTCATCATTCTCTCTATATTAATAATTAAGCATGACAAAGTCATCCAAGATAAGTAAAGTACTCAGCAGTGATTGAAGATAAACTAAGTTAGCAAAGCTGATTAGTTTATAGTTTTTAGACCTGCACTCAGCATGAGTAACTCAACACACATATAAAAACTGAACTTGGAAAAAGAATTTCATAAACTTAAAAAGAACTAAGTAATTGAATTCACCCCCTCTTTTGTGTTATTTAAGCTATTTCAGACCAACAAGTGGTATTAGAGTGAGTTCTCAACTTTAATGATTCATCATCTTTGAGTTAAAGATCCTTATGGCTTATAATAACTTTTCTTCCAGCTCTGGGCAGACTACACTCCTTAAAGAAGGAATGTCTGTAACTAGGCCTTCACTCTTTGATGGTCAACATTATACGTTTTAGAAAAATTGCTTGAAAAATTTCATACAATCACAGAGCATGCAAGAATGGCTAGCCATTGAGCTTGGCCCCAGAGTTCCCACAATTGTGTAGAGCAGGGAGAGAGTCCTACTTAATCAAGAATACTATGATGATGCTGACAAAAGGCTTCTCTAAGAGAATACAGTAACCATCAATTACTTACATTGTGAACTAGATCTTTCAAAGTTTAACAAGGTCTCAGGCTGGGAGATAGAGCAAGAAATCTAAAGAAAGCTAAAGATCACCTATGAGGGGACTAACAAGGTCAAGGAGTCCAAGATCAACCTCATGCTCAAAGAGTATGAGATGTTCTAGATGGGCGCTAGCGAGGGTATTCAATCCATAAATACCAAGTTCATTAATATCATTAGTGGATTGAAGAGATTAGGCAAGGAGTTCACCAAAGAAGATATGGTGAAGAAGATTCTCCGCAGTCTCACTCTTGAGAGTGATGCTAAGAAGAGCACGATTCAGGAAGCTCATGACCTGAAGACCTATAGCTATGATGAGCTTATATGCACCTTGCTGACTAATGAAATATCCTTGAGGAAATATGTTGATGACTTCAAAGGAATAAAGGCAAGAAGAAAGAGGGCAAAGCCATAGTCCTGAAAGCTAATTCATCAGATAAATCCACCAGCAGTGATTCGGATGAGCAGATGGAACTTCTGATGAGGCGATTCAAGCGCTTCATGAAGGATGAGAATGGCCCAAGAAGAAATTTCCTAACAAAACCAAACTAACTCAGCACAGATGTGGAGCTGAGGAAGGACCAATGAAGGAGTACAACACTGATATAAAATGCTTTGGTTATGGTGAGATGGGCCATATTAAGTCATCTTATCTTAAATCCAAGAAGGGCATATTCAAGAAAAAGTTTGCCAAAAAATGAGGCACTTGCTACCACCTGTAGTGATTCAGAAAAGTCTTCATCATTTGATGAAGAAGGAACCTACTTTTCCAACCTCTGCTTGATGGTGATTGAGAATGATAATGGCGAGAGCTCAACATCTGCTTCCAAGAGCAACTCATCTATAGCTGACTCTGAAGATGAGCACAACAAAGGGAAAAGCCTACAAGTTGAGGTACATCCTAAAATCCCTTTGTCAATAAAAGAAATTTCCTAGATACTCTTTGATGTGATGAAGCTGACTAATAAGTCTTGCAAAAACATCAAAGGACTAGTGAGCAGAAGTGAAGATTAGGAAGACACAATCGCTTCCTTATCTCTTGATATCCACTTTCTTCAAGGAAAAGCTGAACATTACAAATTTCAGAACAACAAGCTCACTAAGCAATAAGATGAGTTAACTGATGAGATAACATTTTTAAAAGAGAAACGAGTTCCTTCTCCAACAAATAGTCTATCTTTGAGTAACCAAACTCGTAATTCGAAGAGGAAGAATTCTTCTAAAAGGAAAAAAGCGAGCAGGCCCAAAGCAAAAGCAATGAGTGGTTTTTGTGGTAAAATTGACATGCCTGTTGGACATAATGTATGCTTAGGGTGATATATCTTTAAATAGTTATAATGTACAAAAATTTTTATATTATTAATAATAATAATAAAGGCATCTTTGTTATATCTATCAATGCTTTTGTTTAATTTATGTATTTCGCTGGTTTCATATATATGTGGTATTATATATGGGCATTGATAAGACAAAGTCCATGACTACTTTATAGCGTAAATGTGGAAGGACATTGTGGGAGCTATGTGGTGTGAGAGCTACACATACATGTTACTATGAATAGTCTTAATGTCCATAGTCATAGTTTCATTAAGACTGGACATCAATGAAGCGGATAGACTGGCATGTGTAGGCTTACTCCTTAGATTAGATGCAAGAAGCCGATCTCACGAGCTGAAGGTGGTACCTTGATTTAACATATGAATGTATTCGGGTAATACATTGGAGACCGCTATAAGAGAGACACTTTTAAAATAACTATATCCATGTGTTGGTGCCATGTCTTATTACAGTAGCAGTACAATTATCCTCAGACCTGAGATACTAGTTACCTTATGTAGGAGTTTCTATACTTTGGGTCATACTTATTCATACCCTTGGCAATTAGGATGATATGGGTGATTACGGGTATAGTGATGATCACATGTTGGTAAGCCGAGTAGTCAAGATGGGATCCATCGTCCCTGATATAGTTATATAATGGGAGATGTACCTTAAGGCCCCTTATTGAAGATACACACTAATAAAACTTTGATCAGAGTATAAGATTGATAAAATGGTTTTCTTGTCCATCTTGGTACATTATGGCAGGTGGTTCTCTTCATGAACAAGTCTAATTCAAAGATAGCTACGGCTATTACATGAGCTAACACTTAATCCGAGCTCAATAAACTAGATGGTTCTTAATCTCATGGAAGGAGTGTATTGTATTAGTTACAACTGAAGAATTGGATCAAGTTATAGGCATGTGACTTTTTGAGTATCAAGGGATCACAAGCCTTTGCTAGAAAGCCCATTTGATCGTCTAGAGTTATCAGGTTCCATATCGGTCTAGAACACTGAGCCTAAAGGTTCTCGGATGGGAAGTTAAGTTTAGGTTAACCTCTAGTGGCTCTATACTTCAAGATCCTATGAGGTTATGATAAGTGTATAATTACACTTTTTATAATAGAAATTTTATACAATAAACACTATAGTTTTACATTTTTATGCTTCTTATAAAAGATTTCACGTGGTATGTAGTTGTTTTTGATACAAATGCAGATACTAGGTAAATCTTGGGAGTAAAATGAACTAAAGTGGAATTCTATTAAAAAAGAGTGAAAAAGGTGCAAAATGATGCGTGGAACTTGAAGATTTGGCTTAGAATCGAAGCTGTCGAAGATCGGTAAAGTTACAAGGACATTTATGAAGATAACTCAATTCACGATCGCGACAATGCCTCGCGGTCGCAACCTGTTCACTTCAGAAATAGCAATCTGCCAATCAAAGATTCACAGTCACGAATCACATATCGTGGTCGCAATATGGATGGTTTTCTGGTATTATCTTCTTAACTACAAACCGCCAGATAAGCATGATCAACTGCCATCAACCGCCATTAACTACCAACGAAATGACACATATCAAGAGTCAACCAATCATGAAAAGGTGCCTATCCATTGTGGATTGAATCCAATCCTATCAACCAATCACATTGAAGAGATGCAATCTTTCACCAATGGATGTGACTCTTCATTTGGATAGATGCAACCCTTCAAACTCTATAAATAGGGCTCCAGATCTTCACAAATTTCATGCATCAATAGTGGGTGAATAGTGTGGAATATTAGAGTGCAAATATAGTGTGTGTATAGTTAGATTCGCTACATTTTTAAGTGTTAGCGAGAAAATGTTTAAGTGATTCGAATGCTTGTTTCGATCACTAGATTTCTCTATATTCTTGAGCGATTGTTGTATAAGTGTACTTGCAAATCACTTATCAATAAAAGTTTTCATTCCTCAATATTCTTTTGTTCGATATTTGCAAGGAATATCATCCTAGCAGAGGTTTCGTACGGGCCGAGATAGAATTCAAAGCAGACACAGGAATTGCGGGAATTGACGACACCCAATAAAGAGTGGATACGGTTTGATCAACTTTAGCTTTCACTTGCATACCTTACAACTTTGCTTTTTTTTCTACTTATACTTTCTATTTGAAGTTTATGATATGTCTATGTGTCATAATGCGTATTTCGTGCTAAGTCTTTTATGTTAATCAAGTTATATCCGTTGGCGTTAATTTTAAGAGTAGTTTTGGGGTTAACAATATCGTGTATAATCACTGGATCTGTGATATAACGCTATTTAGTAAGCTAACATTTTTGTAATGGTAACTTGCTAAATATGGCTATGTGAGAGCGACCCATAATAAGCATAGTATTGATGTTGTCCAGGTTTATATAACAGTCTTATCTCGTTTGCGCTAGACTTAGAAAAGTTATTTCATGTGTTGCTTTGTGATGAATTATTGAACATCTGAGTGTGTTGAACCGGTTTATTAGATTAATCTAGTGTGTCATAACATCTTTATTGATCTTGCATGTTTTCTCTGCTATACTTGTTCGTACTGAAAATCTATTTATTTAGAGTCTCTAATCTATCACATCTATATTTACTCAACTTTTCATTCTAATCTTCCTACCCATAAAAATCTCTAATCTATTTTTATTTTATTTTACTTTGTTTCTTCCCTACTTTATCTTCAGACTTGGTTCCTTCCCTGTGGGTTCGATATCTTTTAAAACTACATCGCAACTGTATACTTGCAGTTATCATCATTTTGCTATGTGATAAGGTGTATTGACAACACCTACATTTATTTATGAACAAGCTTTTGGCATAGTTATTAGCCATTAGTTCACAAGATTTTGGAACCATTATAGATTAAACTTATCAGTAGAAAAGTGGCGAACAAGTTTTTGCCACCGTTACCGGGAAGGCAAATGCATTCCGAAGATATTGTTGGGAAGCCAAGTAAGTTCTGAAGATATTGTTTATTTGTTTCTTATACTATACAATTTTCTAAATTTCGTTCTAGATACGAAAACTTTATGAAATAATCATCTTTGGGGTGATACATCATAATTTTCCATCTTAATTCTTGACAAATAGAAGATTTTCTTCTATTTTTCTATTCGCATTCGTGACTGTCTATCGTGCACGTGAATTCCACTACAAACTTTCTATTTTTCAATATTCTGTAGTCATGCTCACGATAAAGGATCACGATGGTGACACTCGCTGTAACTGTAGCAGTTTTGCCAGTTTCTCGACTGTTTTTCTCATTCTCTACATATAGGTTGTAATTCTCATAACTATTCACTTCAGTTATTCGAAATTCTTCCTTTTTCAATCAAAACCTTCTGTTCTAAACCTTGAAATCAATAATTCCTTTTCATCAAAATGTGTCTCTCAAACAAATCTATTCTCATTCCTCCTTCAGACCTGCAAGAATGGTATGAACCACCTTTTCCTATTCATTCTCGAGAGGAAGGTGATTATTTTGAAACCATTAGAGATGCATATTTCACCAGTTCTTATGTCATTCATGAGAATAGTTTTCTTTAATTAGGAATCTATGAGAGGGTAATGTATTACCTTGGAATCTTAAACATGGTTCTCTATTCATCTATGAACATTGGGAACAGTGAAGATAACTGTAAGGAAATGCTGATTTCGCTAGTGTGGACAAATTTTGAGATGAAATGTTTAGAGTATCGGCATCAAGGAAAGAAGTATAAAGTATTAAGGAAGAAATTGGAGCAAAATTTGGGATTCCCTAAAGATTACTACTACAAAATGCCTCTTGGTTGGGATCCTCTACCAACTTGGAAACACCTTGTTGGAAAGGATGAATACAAACAGGAATCTGCCTATAGCCAGTGGATCCAAGATCCCTGTTTTCTTGCTCTACACTTCCATTTAAGTAGTGTGCTTTTCGGTAGATCTAGTTTCGACTTGGTCTTTCCTGAAGAACTGTTTATCTTGGAAGCAGTTTGGAATGGCTTACCTATAGATGTATCAGGGATTATGATGGTGACTCTTATGTCTGCCGCAATTGATCCTGGAAGGATAGCATATGGGTGTCGAACTATGGCAAATTTGTTAGGACAAATTGGGAGATTGCCAAGTTGTGAAGAAATCTTTACTGGTGAAGATGAAATTTCGGAGTTAACTACGGAAGTTTTCTTCAAGAAAGGATTTCTGACTAAGTGTATTGGAGAGACAGGATTAAACTATGATTGGAAATCATGGGATGAACACTTTGAGGCTGATAAAAAGAAAGAAAGAGAAATCGATAGAAACATAGAAAGTAGTTCAACCAATCTCAAGATAAAGTTGGATGAATTAATGGAGGATCAAATTTCTATTCATCGCAAGATTAGAAATGTCCATATTTTAGTATGTGATGTTGAATGAGATCTGCGAGAGTCGCATTAGAAGATCGATCGGATGATAGAATCACTCCCGCCTGAATGAATTTCATATCTTTTAGAAAAATTTGTATAGGTAGATTTTAGATGGTGTGTTTGTTTAGTTAGTCTGTTTGATTATTTGCTTGTTTGTTTGTTTGTTTGTAAGTCTTTGTTAATATAAATGAAAAATAATTTAAACACCAAGACGTCGATGTTCAAAATTTGTGTTTGTGTTTATATTTAACAAAATTTGTGTTTGTGTTTCTAAGCTTTTATAGGTGCAAGTCTAAAAATTAATGAAATTTGAAGAACAAAGGGGTTCGCGACCGTGACATATTTCATGCTCGTGATCACTGGAGAATAAAAGTTTCTATTTCTTTCGTGAGGAGAGTCACGATCGTGACTAGCCTTCACGATCGTGACATGGCAGAATTATAACCGTTACAGCTCGCAAACTGACACGCGATAGATGGCTAAAACCACCATTAATGGCTACTTTTAACCCCAAACGGCTATAATCCCATTAATGACCAATTAGAGACCAAATATACCTCTATAAATAGGTCCAAGTTGAACCCTAGCCACCACACCTTCTAAAAAGCCTTCAAAATTCTGAAATTTCTAATCTTCTACATTCAAATATATAAACCTTTTTCAATCCTTTATCTTCAAACCAACATGACCCGTGTGAAACGAGCAACACAAAAGAGAATTACACAATCGATTCAAGAAGAATTCGATGTCCATTCCCGTTAAAGACGAGAGAAGAAGGTAAGAGATTTCAAAAACTAAGCAAATTGGATATCACCGGGATGATATTCCTCGATCTGGTTTTGTTGGAAACTCTTAATCTCCGACAAGATATGGAGACTTACCTTTCAATTCTTGGACTTTCAAAATTTGTGGATATGCAATTCCCACAAAATCGAGATTGGATTCTCGAGTGTTTGGTGACATTCGATTACGAAGATTTAAGGAAGAGGGCGATTCAGTTTCAGAATCAAGGATAGCAATACACCATCACAAGAGTGATGATGGGTAATTGGTTCGGTGGGCGATTCAGTTTCAGAATCAAGGATAGCAATACACCATCACAAGAGTGATGATGGGTAATTGGTTCGGTTTCGAGATTGCCAATTCAGCAAGCATAACGGACTCATTTCAACCTAACCGAGTTTGGGCAAATTTATCAGGTAAGAGAGTCTTCGATCCTAAGAATTCTCCTAACAAACTGATTAAGGATGAATGCATTCTCCTTCTTCACAAATACCTTTCCACTTCGATGTTTTATCGAGTCAAGAATACTAAAGTTCAAAAAGAAGGACTTGTTTGTTCTTTCTTGTGCAATGATGAAGCAAAAAGCGGAATTTGTGGATGTAATTTGGGATATGATGAAGAAGAACTCAACGAGCATGAGGAGTAAAATTGGAGTGGCCGAAATTATCACCGCCATAGTCTTGGGAGCAAGAGGTGAACTCCCCTATGTTCAACAACCAGGTGAGTATTTTCGATAAATGGATGGAAACTATTTGAAAAACACCAGATTACTCCAAGAGCATGATGGTGTTTATTCTTTTTATTCCTACTCCAACCGCACCAAGAAGCTCAACTTAACTCAAGAAGATTCTTCCATCGGACCATCAAATCCATCCGTGAGCCGTCGCAAAGGAAAAGAACCGATGACCGAAGTTGAAGAAGAGAATGAAGATGAAGAAGCTCCGGAAGATTGGAAAGCTAGCATGTAACTTAAGTTGGATAATTTCCAAGTGGAACTTAGAGTCATGAAGAGAGACATGAAGATTCTAAAGAAAAGTAATAAATCGATGCTTCGAAAATTACTTTCATTCTTTAGAAAGCAAAATTGTCAATTCACTCCTAGTCCACTGGATTCTCCTTCACAATAAATGGGTTTCATCTTTCCTTAGCTTTAATTTCAATTATTTTTTTTAGACTAGCTTTAGCTTTAGTAGTTTAGTTTAGATTTTTATTATGTCTCACAATGAGGACATTATGTTCTTTAAGTGTGGGGGGCATCTGTAAAAATCCCATAAAATCTAAAAAAATGAATAAAAATTAAAAATCGAAGAAATTTGATAATTTTTCTTGATATTTTGCAAGTTATACATTATCATTTCTTATACTTTACTAACTATTGTCCAAGGTTATTGTGAGTGTTAGGTTTTACAAGTTTAATGATAGTGCAAAAATTGAGCACATGTTGAATTTGAGCGTTAGTGCACAACATTTTTAGCAAGAATGAGTGGTGAGTAACATT
>CATIWQ010248690.1:0-11590 GCA_949673415.1 Euphorbia schlechtendalii | reverse complement strand
AAAAATATTAATTCTATTTTTATTTCCTTATTTTTATCTTTCCCTTCCATATCTTTAGACCTGGTTCCTTCCCTGTGGGTTCGATATCTTTTAAAACTACATCGCAACTGTATACTTGCAGCTATCATCATTTTTCTATGTAATAAGAGATATTGACAACACCTACATTTATTTGTGAACAAGTTTTTGGCGTAGTGAATAGCCAACAATTCACGAGATTTTGGAACCATTATTGATTAAACTTATCTGTAGAAAAGTGGCGAACACTCGCTAAACTTTTTTCCGGCGAGACCCTCGCCCGAAAAACTTACCTTTTTTTGGATTTTCGGGATTTCTCCTATAAATAGTCAGGTCTTTTTCGATAATTGGAACCCGGAAAAGTTTACAGACAACATATAGCTTTTAGAATTGCTTCATTTTCCAAGAACTAAACGAACATTTTTGGACTTTCACAACAACTTTTACTTAAACTAAAGGACGAGGAGGATTTTCAATGACCGATCGGATATCTTCAAAGTGAATTCATTCCGTAAGGGTAAGCATCTAAGTTCCTAGAACTGCAATTTCCGTGCTTTCGGTCTTCTTCTTCTTCATCTTCATCTTCATCATCTTCTTCTTCTGATTTCATTTGTGAACCTAGGATTTTTATTTTATTCAAATGTTGTAATTCTTCTTCATCTATTTTTTCTTTATTAAAAGGAGATATATGTTAGAACACCCCCACGAAGGGAATAAAATATATTCCCGGATAACAGCCCTCACCAATTTACCATGCGAGCAATTTCATTAATTAAAATGAGCAACCAACATGCTAATAAAATAAACTGTTTTATTTAAATAATGAACACATTATCACGATTGATTTTTTTAAGCCACACTGGCCTCGCTAAATTCAAAATCTAACATATATGTGATATCCCCTGTGCTAACCTTTGTGGATGCAGGTTAGATGTATGTTTAGGATTTTAATTTTCCTTCGGGTATCGCAATTTCATTTTTTTGGAAAATGTAATTAATAGGTTAGTGGGCTATTGCATCCTCCGATTTTTTAAGCCTTGTAATCTTTATTTTTCGCATTTATTTTTCGCATTTACTTACTCCTTTGTGGATTTATTATTTCGCCTTGTGGATGGTTTATCATTTTCGTCATATGTGAATCATGCATTTAAAATAAAAAACTACCTAAGCGCGAATGTGCACAATTAAGAGAATCCAGTTTTCAATAGATGTAATATAAGGTGATCCAGTGAGAAATAAGCAACTTATCCCGAACCCGAATCTCTGTGTCTTAATGGGCCGTCCCTCAGACGTTAAGCCTCACAGGACTCTAATTCTTGGAAAGAGCTAATCCAGGTGGAGACTCCACACTATGAGATGGTAGATTCGGGTTTGAACTAATTTAAAATTGTTTTCATCTTCTTTTTCAACCTTTTCCCGGGTCCCACGACCCGGTGCACCTCTTTTTCAAACACCACGGTGGACCGCGTCTCTCATTCTACGAGCTCTCGGCTTACCGCTCCGTGTCGCCGGCTCACAAAAATAGCCTATTTTCAAATTCTCTGCCATGATCACTCCTTATTTTAGAAAGGAGAACACCTTGTTCAACTTCTATTCAGTTGCACAGTCTAGAGAAACATTCATAGGCTTCATCCTTACTACTGAGCAAGATTACCCATGTATACCTGGAATAGTCATCCACTATTACCATGGTATATCTATGTCCACCCATGCTCATTGGTAGAACAGGGCCAAAAAGATCTATGTGAACAAGCTCTAAGACTCTTTTTGTGGAAAACTCAGATTTGGATTTGAAGCTCTTTTTAAATTGCTTTCCATATTGACATGCACTATATAGGTGACCCTTTTTGAAGTTTAAACTTCGCAAACCCTCAACAAGTTTTTGTTTGACTAATTTGGTTAGAAGATTCATGTTAGCATGTCCTAATCTTCAATGCCATAGCCGTGACTCTTCTTCTTTAGACATTAAGCATATATCTTTCTTAAACTTGTCATTTAAATTGTTTATAAAGACATTATTGAATCTGGGAGCATAAATAAGAGTTTGATTTGACTTACAGTCAATGATGGAGTATCCTTCTGAGTCGAAGATGACTTTCCTTCCTTGATCACATAGTTGTGCAACACTCAGAAGGTTGAACTTCAATCTATCAACAAGAGAGACTTCTTCAATCTTGATTTCAGATCCAATGGTTCCTTTACCAATGGTCTTTCCCTTTTCGTTATCTCTAAAGCTTAAATTTCCATATCTCTTGCATTCTAATAAGATGAATGATTTCTCATCCCCGGTCATATGTCTTGAGCATCCACTATCTACATAGTAGATTTGTTGACCTTCTATGGATCTAAGACTTACCTGCAAAAGTAGATGGCTAGAATCTTTGAACCTAGTTTCCCTTGGGTTCAGCTGCATCATAAATTAAATCAGGCCAATCATAAGAATCATAAAAGCCATTTTTAAATCTACACATAGTAGTTATGTGATTTTTCTTTCCAAAAAAATTACAGAAACTCTTTGCTGTTTCTCTTGCCATTTCTCTCTACAAGGTTCTGGGAGATGGACAGAGATCAAATGGTTCTTGAATTGGTTACCTCTGGGGTATTATTCTTCCTCTGGCATGATGATTTCTTTGAGCCATCTTTTGGTAGCCTCCTTTTTTATGATTGCTCTCGCCATACTTATATCCATACTCCTTATAATTCCTTTGCCTGGAGACAGAGGCTTGACCATGATACATCCTTTGCGGAGGATTATGCTTCTGAGGGATGATTATCTTCTGAGGATGCTTCTTCTCCTGAGCACTATTTGGTAGGAACATGGTAGGAAAATGAACTTGAAAATCAAATAAAATAGAAGCAGATAACAACATGGTAGGAACATGGTACGGACATGGTAGGAAGTAAAAATTGACGACTTGGGAAATATTACTGTAGTTTCCTGGTAGATAACTGATGAAATGAGCACTATCCAATAGTTAAACATGACAGGAGCACTATTTGGTAGGAACATGGTAGGAAAATGAACTTGAAAATCAAACAAAACATGGTAGAAAGTAAAAAATGACGACTCTGGAAATATTACTGTAGTTTCTTGATAGATAACTGATGAAAAGAGCAATATATATCCAGTAGTTAAACATGATAGGAGCACTATCTGGTAGAAACATGGTATGATAATGAACTTGAAAATCAAACAAAATAGAAGCACATGGTAGGAAGTAAAAATGACAACTCTTGAAATATTATTGTAGTTTTTTGATAGATAACTGATGAAAGGAGCACCATTCAGTAGTTAAACATGATAAGAGCACTATCTGGTAGGAACATGGTAGGAAAATGAACTTGAAAATCAAACAAAACAGAAGCATATAATAACATGGTATGAACATGGTAGGGGCATAGTATGAAGTAAAAATTGGCAACTCTTGAAATATTACCATAATTTCCTGATAGATAACTGATGAAATGAGTACTATCCAGTAATTAAACATGACATGACAATATGAACTTAAAAATCAAATAAAATAGGATCAAATAACAACATGGTAGCTACGTGGTATATCACCAAAATCAAATGGTTGGAAAAAGATTTCGAAAAAGTATATCACCATAGATGACATTTCGAAGATAAAAATGAGATGAACAAACAACTTTAAAGTGGCATGTAAAAAAAATAAACGATTCAAGAAATAATGGTAAAATAAGATGAGAAAATTAAAAAAAGAAGCATGACATCATATGTGACATCATCGGTTGATAATTAAAGAAAGAACGTACAAGGCAAAAAAACTAAAATTTAAATGGTTATGGAATGCAAATGAACAAATTAGAAGGTAAATTAGTAAACAGTTAACTCAAATATGACATTTATAACAATTTCCCTATATTTTATGTCCTTTATACATTGAAGAGATCATTAAATATATTACTTCCTTTTTGGATACAAAAATTAAGATATTTATTTTATATGTTTATGTTGAATGATTATATCTATGATTAATGCAAAATATATGATTGATGTTATTTAAGAGTTTGGTGGCAACTGTACAAAATTTGTCGCCATAGCTTTAGAAAACTTGATCTCATATTGTTGTAACTATATAGTGTAGCAAATAAATTTGATAAATGCCATTAATGTATATGTGACAATAACTTTTGATATTTGTGATTATTTCAAGAGGCGCATATAAAAGTATGTTTTGAAGATGATAAATATTATTTTTTGAAATATAATATATTATTTCCACGGTTAATTTAGATGGAATTTGTAAAGGGTTATTGACGAAACAAATTAAAATGAACGGTAGAATTCAAACACGATTCACGCAAAAAATAAATAGCAACAAATTTTCAGAATTAGGCCAGATTTGTGAATCCTTAGCATTAAAGGCAGGATACGGTTTTTGTGATTTGTTAACATTGAGAGTAGGATACGCAATTAAATCTAAAGAAATTATATGAGAAGATATGTTTGGATTTTATTACCGTTCTCACCTTTATTAAAAAATGTAGGTTTAATGCATTTACACCCCCTTAAACTTGTCCCAAAAAGATTGTTACCACCTGAACTTTGAAATGTGACAGATAGCTCCCTAAACTTGTCTAAAACGCATTACTTTACCTCTCGTAAAAATATTAGTTTCAAGAACAAGAAGATGAAAATGACGGGCCAAGAATCGATACAATATTATGATTAATTGAAGAAAATATTTAGAATAGAGAAGAAGTTTTGAAGAAGACGAAGAACATATATTATGGATTTTGAATGGTAAGAATTAGAATGTTAGAGATTTTTTTTATTCATTTTCTATTCCATAAACATACTTCACGCATGTGTATTTTGATGGTCATCCACGTAGCAAGGCAGGTCAGCACAAGGGGGTAAAATGACGCGTTTTAGAAAAGTACAGGTGGCTATCTGTCACATTTCAAAGTTCAAGGTGGTAACTGTCCTTTTTGAATAAGTTTAGGAGGGTGTAGATGCATTAAGCGTGTAAATAGGAAAAAATATTTTTAATTTAATGGCAACCATATTGGGATAACACAAAGTGATGATCAGCAAAACTTTTTAATTTAAGGGGAACCCAATTATATAAAATAAAGTAATGACCGATATAGTAGACCAATTCAAGGGGTCATACAACCGCTTCACCTACCCTAGATGGATTGGGTTTGGACATATTTCAACTCAATGCAGCTTTCTAGGCCTAGAAGCTCGAGCATACTGAGCTAACTTGGAATTCATAGAAACAACCATTATGGAATTGCCCATCACTAATATACTCAATTAGGCATAGCTAAGAAACTATTTAATTCATATATCTAATAGTTCATACTAATGATATATAGTAGAGTCGATTGATACTCTGAATCTCATTATGATATCATTCCGAGTACATGTCATTTTTTAGTCAGAAAATATTATTTTTTTTTATCTCAAATTGCTCTTTCAAATATAATCATGCCTTTAATTTTTGCCTCGATTAATTATCACTTTTGATAAGTAAGCCTTACTAAGTATCTCTCTTCTACATTAAGCTTCCACTATATCCAGCTAGCTCTTCTAAATATTGGTCAAATATTTCGTTTATTAGTGAACAAGAAGTGAGTGTGTGTCTATATATATATATATATATATATATATATATATATATATATATATAGTTAAGATATGCAAACAATTTTTATATAACCCTTTAATTTTATTTTTATAATAAATCTCTAATTAATTAGTTTCCCCTAGATTAAATTTTAACCCGGCCGATTATATGTTTATATGAGAAATTTTAAAAGCCATTAGATTTACAATAAGACACTATTTCTATTTATTTAATTAGAAGATTGTAAGGTTCCTTAAATATAAGGATTTATTTATTGGAATTGTTGCAGTAAGGCTCTGAAGAGAAAAAAGTTCTTTTTTTCAATAATTAATTTCATTGTGTAGGTTAAACGTACGTGAATATTAGATGTTGTATGAACTCGTGAACAATAATTCGAGCAAAGGGAATCTTTTGATTATAGTTTTTGTAAGAGTACACTTTTATGTAGTGTTCCTGTAAGATTGAGACCTCACCTAGTAACGGGCAATGTCCCATTTCAACTACTCGATTCATTTTTTGGTTTCATAGTTTTATATGGGTAAGATTTATATTTTCTCATTTATCACCATGAGCGTTTGATGAATTATAATTAATAATTAATTAGGTGTGCATCTCAATGGGTATATCTTTCAAAGTAGAAGTGAGAAGTCGTTAGTAAGTTCTTGCCTAGCAGCATCTTCAAAAAATCATATTTATTATCATGATTGACTAGTTTCTTCTCCGATACATGAACATGAGTTATCTTTCCAAAGATTGTTTGGTGAAAACTTCAAGCTTTCTTTCCGCTCCACACTTCTTGTGGTGTCTTTCCCAACACACATTTCGTAGGAGAAATATTATCAAGTAGATCTCACATGCAACTACTTCTGCCCACAAGACTTTAAGTAAATTCTTGCTTTTGGGCATAGTTTGTGCCATGTCAAGGACTGTTATGTTGTTCCTTTTTGGTAATGATTTTTCAGGGAATCTGTGAACTGCTAAAGGGTGAATAATTCCATTTTCTTCACAAAACTCGTTGAATTCACTGGATGTGAATTCTCCTCTACTATCAAATTTCATGACTTTAATCTTATAACCTCTTTCTTTTTAGCTGCTTTGAACTTCTAGGAATAGTTTGAAGACTTTTTATTTATTCTTTAAGAAATATCTCAAAGTTTTCTTAAAAATCGTCATTGAAGAGAAAGAAACGATTTTACTTTTTAAATGAAATTGATGTTCGAGGAAACTAGACTCGATTATTATTAAAAATAGGAAAAAAAGAAAAAGACAGATATTTTAAAAAAGAATAGAAAATAAAGCCTAAAACAATAAAATACTTGCAAGAAGTTAACAAAACTCAAATTAAGGGGAGTATTTGTCAGGTTTCCTACTCGTTTCCTTAGCTTGTTGAAGACTAGTCTTTAAAAAAAATATTCTTTTTGGGAAGAGAAAACACATGGTGTGGAAAAACACCCCAATAGCTTTCATATGATGAAAGCAACGATTCCCTCCTGACGAGTTGAGGCGTAGTAGGAGGTGACTCCTCATCACTAATACCAAATCTATCAACTCAATACATCATTTCTTTACCTTCACGTTGGTTATCCTCCTCAGTTGTGCGTAACACAACATGAAGTATAGCATGAGCTGCTGCGGGATCGGAAGAACTTGAGGTGTTGTATGTGGCGTATTGATTTTTTCGGATTTGGAGTTTTAATCACTTCAACAAAATCTGCCATCATTGTATCAAAATCTTGATTTTCTTGATGATCAATTTATAAGACTGGTGAATCTTGAAATTGTTTAACA
Source organism: Euphorbia schlechtendalii (assembly GCA_949673415.1). NCBI lineage: Eukaryota > Viridiplantae > Streptophyta > Magnoliopsida > Malpighiales > Euphorbiaceae > Euphorbia > Euphorbia schlechtendalii. The sequence goes on along the minus strand of CATIWQ010248690.1, from coordinate 4,184 downwards.
TCATCTTGATTAAGAGACGAACGCTTCCCATATTATTTGTAATGTTAGGCTGTAACGGCTTAACCACTACTATATTCAAAATACTATTTGTTCATAGGTGACCGGGTTAGAGAATGATTTGGATTTCTTGCTCCTTGTCCCTTCCATAATCGACCTCTCTTTTCCTTCATCATTTGTGTGATTGCATGTTTATTTTATACATAATGTATGTTCTAGAGGCAATTAGGGCGATATATCTTTATTAACTATAATGTACAAACAGTTTCAAATTATTATTAGTAATAATTAAGGCATCTTTGTTGCTTATCAGTACTTTTAATTAATTTATGTATCTCACTGGTATCATACAGGTATAGTATTAAATATGTATATGCGCATTGATGAGACAAAGTCCATGACCACTTCTTGGTTTATTTTCGGGTTGATCTTCGAGCGGTCTAGCAGCTACTGTTTACTAATGGGTTCTTCCTAAATGAGATTTTGGTGGATAAAGATTCATGTGGATCAATCGTAGAGGCTATCCTAGTTTGGAAGCTCGTACTAACGAAGTTCTATTGAATTGCTCTAAGGAAACACCATTACTAAATAAAGAGAAAGCACGCATCAACTGGTAATGTTCTAAACTTAGATGATAGATTTCTTTTATAAGCTTTATAAACATAAAAGTATCTATGAAACGTTTTAACTTAGATCATATCAATCATGGTATGCTTAGGAGATCCTTAGGTTAATTTTAAATTTTGAAATTCCGCCTTGCAACGTTTGCATGTTCAATTATTGTCTTAATTAACCAACAATTTATACATTCTATAAAGTACTTGATTTAATAGTACCACACACATCGGTATGGATGAGCTCCAATGGCTCATTTGATAAAAAAATTTATAAATTTCTTTATCTCTAAACATCCTTCGCAAAATTCATCAAGATGATTGATGCACGAAAAATCTCTCACCATTATCTTCTTATATAATAACTATAATCCTCCAAAATTTGAGATGGCCAAATTGAAAATACAATAGAAATGATGCATCTGACACTCTACAACATCATTTTGATTGTTCAAAGGAAACATCTATTATTTGACATTCATGTAGATTATTTGTAGGCTTCGAGAGAATTTAGCTTCAGAATCTAATTACACAGTTAATATACTATTAACCACAACTATCATATTACCACAAATATTTTAAATAACTCTCCACATCTACACTTTCTTGTAGATATTCTGTGAGACTTGAGAATGTTGGGCTAGAAAAATGAGTTAATAAATTCCTAATAGTAACAAAGACCCAATACTCAATGTCCACAAATTCTTTACATGTCATCAAAGAAAAATAATGCCTAAGAGCAAGAAAAATCTTTGATCAGTGGTTAAATTCCATGTGGATTTTGACTAGCGGAGATGAAAAAGATCCATTGATAATAGCCTTGGGCCCTGAAAAAGATAAGTCGAATAATGCTCAACGAGTGACATTTGGTCAGGGCCAAGTTGCTGTTGATGGATAGTGTTGGTTATCACTCATTGAAATAAACTAGAATGATGAGTGATATATAAGTGGTATAGATCAAGTCTTAATACAAACTGGTTAGTTTTGTATTAGATGGACTTTTACCCTACTTGTATGCTCATTTAGCTTATAAAGCTGAACAATCTTGAACTCCAACGGATTTGGTATATGGTATTAGACCAAAAGAAAGCCTGATAATGGGAAAGATCATGGGATCATGGTTAAAGTCATATGAAGCTCGGGGTAACAAAGAAGACTAGACCAGTTGATAGACTAACTTGATTCTCGGAAAAGATAGGCCATTTAAGAAATGTGTGACATGAAAACTTTTAAACCAAATATTTGTTCTAAATTATTGCTCATATATTATTCCTAACACTTCATTGTATGTGAATGCCTTATGTGTTTGAAGCGGATCCAACACATGGCCACTCTTCCATGTTTTAAAATTCATTCAAAAAATGAACATGTTAGGATTCAAAAAACCAACCTCTATGTCTAAAAGGCTCTGATACCATGTCATGTAACCATTTGAACATCAATTACAAACAAGTCACATAAAAGGTTATGGCTACAACATCAATGCATTAAATAATTTATAGATTATAAATTCAACATGATTATGTACTTAATTTCTTATCATTATAACCATGTGTTTTAGTTTTTTTGGATCCTATTACTACCTTTTTGTTATTCCGGTGTCAATGACAATTTGGAGAAAACATGCTTTATTAAGGCTTTTTATTGCCTTTTTGTCGAGAATCCTGATTAACAAATCAATAGTTGTAATAATCTTGGTGATTTCATAGATTCTACAACTTTAAATCACCATTGTATAGAAGAAAGAACTTCAAGTCAAACTCTAGAATCACTGTAATGGGAAAATCCTATATTGGAGGAGTATCAATTGAAAAGAGAAAAACTTTCCTAAGTATACTCTACTTGGCATTTCAAAGTCACTTTCCAACTCAAACACAAATGAGACATTCTGAGAAGCGGTAATTAGAGTCCTTATCAAAGACTAAGGGAATTCGGTCAAAGCTATAAAGAGGAGACAAAGCAATTGAGTAATCTATCTAGCAATTTAGCTTTTCCCATTATTTTTTAAGATTTTGAATTCCTTAATTAGTAGTTTTTACTTATTTATTTTACTTAGTTTTTCAACATTCTTTTAGATCTTTTTTTTCTTAAGCTTATGAATGCATCAATTAGTATTTGAACTTGTCTTAAAAATTTTGTTGCTTCCTGAACTTTTAAACTGACTCCATAAATCTTTCAACATTAAAAAAGTGTATCACTTTGCTTCCTAAATGTCACATTCCAGTTTTTTATTGGAGAGAAAACAAAACATACTAATGACATATTTGAAAAGTCAAACCAACCAAAAGCTGACATGTGACATTCATGGAGTAAAGTGGTGCACTTTTATTTAAGTTGAGGGTGCTACAAGGTCACCTTAAAGTTGAAGGGAATATCAAATTTTTTTAGGATAAGTTCGGACACCTACTGATGCATTAAGCCTTATTTTAAGATTATGCATTCCTTAATTTAATTCCAAGTTCTTTTCATTTTTTACTCTTGTTTATGTGAACTTTAATTTAGTCTCTTTGCTTTAAGAATGCTTTACTTTTAACCTCTTTACTTTGATTTGCTATTTACTTCAATAATATCTAGCTTAATTCTTTGTGACTTGATTAAGTAAAGGTCAATACCAAGTTTAAATTGTGTGAGGACTAGTCCTAAATATAGTAAAATGCAAGGTGACTTATTCATTAATCTCAAAACATCAAGTGTATTTGGTAAGAGTTTCTTTTAGTCTTACTATCAGTCTGATCAACTAGTGGTAAGTCTCTATGATTATTATTGATTCCCATTCTTGCATCCATAATAGTTCTTGAAGAAGAAACAAGTAATGACAGTCTCACCAAGATCGAGGAGTAAAAATCTAACTTCTGTTAGGAGTATTCCACTACCTGTCGGTTATGATTTAGGCTTTTGTAATTGGTACTGCTATTTATTAGTGAGCTCTTCGGCGAGACGTTGAGAGTCATGATAGGTGAGAAGGTTATCGTGGTGTGAAGTCCAATCTCCATACAAATTGAGAAAGAGCTGCTTATGTTGTACAGTGCGAAGCATTAGTATAACTAGATCTACGTCTTAGACCAATTTATCTCTAGTCATGTGATCACAATGATACATGGTATTGTTCTGAATTGGTTGAGTAATTGTTTTATATTGATTTTAATTCACTCTCATTCAATAATTTCCTAAAACAAGTACTTTAAGTCACGTTCTCAGTTGTATAATAAGATTATATTGTTCAAATCCATTCCTTATGAATTATGACCTCTGTTTGTAACTAACTACATATTTTTGTTTACTAATTTATTTTTGGTGGTCTCGATGTTGGAATTGTTGATATGCCTTAGTTCTAAAGGCATTGGTTCATGCAATGTTATATTATAAAAGCAATAATCTACTGCATTTATACCTTGTGCTATAATATGAGTAGAGTATCCATTGATTGATAATCATAAATGTCCTAAGTCTATTTTAATCATGGGAATGAATGAAACGAAAGACTTGTATGTTGGATGATCTATAGCAATGTAGTTGCTATGTCACTTGGTAAAGTAGATCATGAACATGGGCACATGTTGATAACATGGGGCT
>CATIWQ010248673.1:0-17174 GCA_949673415.1 Euphorbia schlechtendalii | reverse complement strand
AGCTGTACAGTCTCATCCCTTTTGATCACTCTACTACTCCGAGTAACCCTTAGTACTCCATTATCCATCACTCTTGTTTCCCTGGAATTGACTGGTCGTATCAATCCTCCGCTTGGCCACATCGCCCCTTCAACTTGTAAGAATCTAAGCTTATGGGCTTCTTCCCACCAGAAATGATCTCTCCCTCAACCGAGGTTCCTTCTTCAGGTTTCCTTTTCCTTCTCGACTTAGGGACATATGCATCGAGATCAATGGGCACCCTTGTTGGTGCTTTCTTAGATTCCACCTTCATTGCGTCCCTCCGTGGTTCACCTCCCTCTGCTGAGAACACTTCTGCCAAAGGATCATCCTTGGTGCCTTCATCTTCATCAGCCACTGCATTCACCACGGGGTTAGACCGAGATAGCATCGCTAGCACAGAATCAATGGATATCCCTGATCCTACTGCATGGACATTACGGTGTCTGGTCATTATCTCCCTATCGAGATCATGAGCGTGAAAAGATAGCTCATCAAAATCTAGGACTGCCAGTCTTGACAAATGATAGTGATACAAATCCAAGGATCCACCTATTATCAATTATACTGCAGAAGGCTTAGATGGTCATGGTGACAACACTAGATAGATAAACATCCATCGCTTTACATAGCCGATGAGCGATTCTCCTTCCATCTGTATAAAAGTGAGCAGATCTCGCATGGTTTGTTTCAGAGGTTCTAAAAATATGAACTCTGTTTGGAACTCTGCAGAGATGTAGTTCCAATTGCGCTTGGTCTCAACTGACTGCATTTCATACCACTGACTTGCTACTTCTGCTAGTGAGCATGGAAACAGTGTAGCTATCATATTTTGAGAAAGGCCCTATGCTCTACATAGGATATAAAACTTGGATAAGTGAGAAGATGGTGAGTCATTCCCGTTAAAAACCGACATACCGACTAAGCTAAAACTAGCCCTCGGGACTTCTTCCCGTTCTCTACTCACTCTATTGCTTGACTCAGATTCAAGCATCTCCATTACGTCGTCTGAGTCCATCTTTGACTCAATCGCCATCACATACTCCTCTCCTTTATCGATCGGTGCTTCTCCTGGCTGCTCTCTCCCTACGCGAAGCGACATAGGTTTTTGGCTAGTAAATACCATCATCCTAGCAAAGCTGATCTCGACAGCTTTAATCTTACCCCTGCACCCTTAGTGGTTCGACTCTTCCTCCAGCATCTTCAAAACCTGACTAGGGTCGCTTCTCGAACCAACCATCATCACAAATTCTCCAAGCCCTTCAGACAGGCAGCTCAGGACCTTCCGCTCTTGTAACCCTGACTTAATCATTCCTACCCTCACCTCAAAATTCGACAAAGGGTTATTCTTCGTGCTGGGCTTGAGTGCAGGCTCATGGATGACCTTATCAGCCACCAGTTTCTGAATAGCTTTCAGTAGCTTCTTGCAGTTATTTGTGCGGTGTCCCACAACCACATGATAATGGCAATAATTGTTCTTCTCTTTCAGCTTGGGAGGGACATGCTTCTTCAAGCTCTCCAATTGATTATGTTCACTTCATCTTGGTGAACAAGAATCACAAATTAGCAACATATGGCGAGATGCCATGATATTCTTCCTTTAGCAATCTAAAAACGGCTATCTTCTCTTCATTCATCAATTGTACCACCGGTTGCCTCGCCTTCACCTGCACCAGGTTGAAATCATTCTTCCTATAATAGGGCTTAGCAACCTGTTACCCTGTTTCTGCCTCCATGGCATCATAGTGCTCTATCTTCTCAGTCCGTACAAAAACTTCTTGATAACTATGGAAAGTCTCAGATCCCAGCCTCTTCCGGTATGATGGAAGTGCACCATCTAAGAGCTTTACTATCATTTCTGACAAAGATAAGAGAGACTTTAAGCATACTTGCATAGCCATCCATCTCTCGAAATAGGGCTTGAAACTCTCCCCCAGTTTTTGCTTCACTACCTCCAGATTCTACATAGTAGTGATTATTAGAGTATTGAACCCATAGTGGTCCACCATTTCCTGGGATAGATGTCCCTAGTCATAGGCTATGTCTATCAGTAAATGACTGTACCATTCATTTATGGGGCTTCCCAATGTGACGATGAACAATTTGGCCATCATACGGTCACTGATCCTTAAAGCCCTCATCACATTCTGATAAGGCATGATATGTGCGCGCGGATCCATATTGCCCGTGTACTTTTCTAACTAGGGCATAGCAAGGTTGGTGGCAAAGTATCTTCATCCCCAACTATGGGCTGCATTGGGATCACACCCCTCTACCCCTCTACATGAGTGGCTAAGAACTGTCTCCAGAGTTCAGCCATTCCAGGCTGTTGAAGGATACTGTTTGGGGTCTCTGAGAAGCCCCCATACTGCGAACTCGGGTAGTACTGCCCTTGACCCTGAAATGTCTGAGAAGTTTCGCCCCAATTGGGCATTGTGGGCTCAACCACTACTTGAATAAAGGGAATGTAATTAGAAGAGGGCCTGATTTTTGAAGGCCCTACCACCCTTGGTGCAAATGAAGCATGTCCCAGTTTCCCAGGGAAGAACTTGCCACTCACCTATGGCTCATACACTGTCTGTAGCTGACCCTGCCTTGAACCGAACTGATAGAAGTTAGGGGCGACTGTTGCAGAACTTGGAAATACAGCAGCGGAAGATTATGGTCCCCCAGGTAGGATTGTGCCACCAACATTTGGCACTACATCATTTGCCCTCTGTTCGGGCTGCCTAGTTCTAGTGTGACTGTTGAGGATTTACAGAAATTGGTCACTATTGGTGAAGGCATTCATTGCAGTAGCAATCTCAGTGCTCATCGATGATTGGTTGGCTTATGGGTTCTCACCTTCCCCGAGAGCCTGATCATTGGTCACATTCTTTTCTAGTTGCTGAGCCATGTTATGAAAGCTACACGGAGTGTTTTGTTCTGAATCCGAGCTAGAGTCAGTTTATGGAACTCCTTCTTGGTGAGCCGTGGTTTGGGAGATGTAGATTAACTGGCGAGAAGCCCTGTTCCAAGCCTTCTGGTAAACCAGCTTTTTCTTGGTTGAAATAGATGCGGAGATTGTTAGGGAATGCATGTAAGATCATGATGTGTGATTGATGCGTGAAATGTTTAATGTTATGGTTGTGGAAAAAAGGTTAGCATGCCATGGTGCGAGATAGAAATCACACAAAAAAGAGTAGAATCGTTAGTTCATGCGATAAATGAAGGTCCATTGGTTTTGAGATTCATACTTTATCATAGGGACAATGTGAAATGAAGTGACCTAATTGCCTGTGTGGTGATAAGTCAAAGGTTCGAGAACCAAAGTTAGTTCTCTTGGTGTTCGGGTGACTAGAGTGACGTACCCTAACTGAAAGTGATCCAAAAATGTATGTGAATAGCTACCATATGCGGCATATCGATGAATGTTTTGGTTCTTTTGCCCCATTGGGGTAAGGTCTTGGATGTCAATGGACATCCTCATAAAACATATGTAGTGATGTGTGAGTATTTTGGGAGAAAAGTAGAGTTTTAGGGATAAGTTTTACCTCCTATGAGCCTAGGTTAAGATATCAACTGGGATATCTTTTGTGTTCATGTTTACCTCATGTAGGCTTTTAGTGTGTACAAAAGCCCCGGCAGGACTATAAGTCGGATGCCAAGTGGGCATCATATAAGGATTTGGGTAGGTTTGTCTTAAGAGTCGGATATTATGTGGACATCACGTTAAGACGTGGGTAAGTGATCCGATATGATTCTAGATGGTATTAAGATGTCCTAAGGTGACACGATCTCAAATGTCAGCTAGGTCCTAAGTATGAGTGACATCAAAGCAATATCATGAGTGTGTGCGTTCAAGTGTCTGGACCAAGATTCGTGGTTAGCATGACACATTTGTACAATGCATGATGAATCGGAAAGCGGTAAACACTTATCACATAGCACACAATATCTTTCCTCCAACTATACAACTCCCGCCCATAGGGTTTTTGGCTAGTCTCTATCCTAAGTTTGGTTCATCTTAGTACCGCGAGGATACTAAGGAGCGCACCTGTAAGAAAATATAATGCATGTTCGCGTGTTAGGGTAACACCCTAGGGAAAATGCCTATGGCTTATTTACATGAGGGTTTATAAATGGGTTGCTGATGTAGAAGGTTCTTGTTGCACTAAAATACACTCCAAGCCTCTCCCTAAATGGGTTCTAACGAGAGAGGTACATGCGATATGGCAACAAGTGCTCCACTCGCTCTAGTACTATCTTTTCTCAAGGAGGCAGATTAGTACAAGAGAGAGCTTCGTGGTAATAGGGGTACCTTAGACTTATGGGCTAATCCCTTCTACTACAATGCGTTATTATGAATATGTCAAAATTAAGGGAAAATGGAATAATGTGATCAATAATTTCGTTACTTATCGAAAATCTAAAACCTTTGAAAAACAAGTTTCAAAAAAATCCCCAGCGGAGTTGCCACTATGAGCAGGCGACAAGGAGCGGTGGGCCGAGAGCGCACGAAAGGATGATAAGCATGGTCCATTGGGGTGTTTGAAAAAGAAAAGCACCGGGTCATGGGACCCGGAAAAAGGTGTTGAAAGAGAAGGTGAATAAGATTTTAGATTGGTTCGGACCTGAATCCGCTGTCTCTTAGTGTGGAGTCGCCACCTGGATTAGTTCTTTCCAAGAATTAGAGTCTTATGAAGCTTAATGTCCGAGGGATAGCCCACTAAGACACAGAGATTCGGGTTCAAGATAAGTTGCTTATTTCTCATTGGATCACATTATATTACATCTACAGAAAACCGTATTCTCTTAGTTGTGCACATTCGTGCTTAGGTCATTTTTTTTATTTTAAATGCATGATTCACGTATGGCGAAAATAATAAATCATCCACAAGGTGAAAATAATAAACCATCCACAAATCAGTAAGTAAATGCGGAAATAAATGCGAAAAATAAAGATTACAAGGCTTCAAAAATCGAGGGATGCAACCGCCCACTAACCTATTAATTACATTTCCCAAAAAATGAAATTGCGATACCCAAAGGAAAATTAAAATCCTAAACATACATCTAATCCTGATCTACCTACATCCACAAAGATTAGCACAAGGGATATCACATATATGTTCGATTTTGAATTTAGCGAGGCCCGTATGGCCTAAAAAAATCAATCACAATAATGTGTTTGTTATTTAAATAAAACAGTTCGTTTTATTAGCACGTTGGTTACTCATTTTAATAAATGAAATTGCTCGCATGGTAAATTGGTGAGGAATATTATCCGGGAATATGTTTTATTCCCTTCGTGGGGGTATTCTAACATACATCCCCTTTTAATAAAGAAAAATAGAAGAAGAAGAATTACAACATTTGAATAAAATAAAAATCCTAGGTTCAAAAATGAAATCAGAAGAAGAAAAAGAACAAAGAAAGCACGAAAATTGCAATTCTAGGAACTCAAAGGCTTACCCTTATGGAATGAATCCACTTCGAAGATGTCCGATAGGCTGTTGAAAATCCTCCTCATCCTTTTTGTTTAGGTAAAAGAAAAATTGTTGTGCAAGTCCAAAAATATTCATCTTAATTCTTAAAAGCAGTTCTAAAAGCTATATTTTTATTTGTAAATTTTTCAGGGTCTTTTTTATCGAAAAAGACCTGACTATTTATGGGAGAAATTTCGAAATTCCAAAAGGGTCTTGCTGGAAAAAAGTTCGGCGAGGCCCCTCACCTTGTCTTTGGCGAGGGTGAGGCTGCCTCGCCAAGGTGTTTCGGTGAGGCTCGCCCAGCCAAAGCCCATTGTTTGGCGAGACCTGCATCGGGCTTGGGATTCAATCTCCCTCGGGTTTCTATTTCTTGAATTTTATTTTTATGTATTTTCGTATTTTTTAATTTTTTAATTAATTTTTGAATTAAAAGAATAAAAAAATAATTTTATTGAAGATGTCCTTTTAAATTTAGAGATGAGAAGGATTCCTATTCGGATCTTCTGGATACTTGAAAATTGTGTGATTCCAGGATAAAATCTTGAAAAGCCGTCATCATTGAATGTGTGAGCTGGTACAAAATCCCATGCTCACAGTTGCGTCTATCCAAACGAAGAGTCATGTCCATTGGTGAAGAGTTGCATCACTTCATTGTGATTGGATGCAAAGATTCATCCTCATCCACAATGTAAAGGTACCTTTTCATGATTGGTTGACTTCCAAAAGGTGTCTTTTCTGTTGACAGTTGATGGCAATTGATCGTTCTTATCCAACAGTTGGTAGTTGAGAAGATATAACCAATAACTATCACAAGTCACGAGTGTGAATCACATGCCAAGATCGTGAATAATGATTCGAAACTTTCTACTTGTGAAGATTAACAAGTCGCAACCGTGAATGGGTGTCACGATCGTGAACCATACTTTTCTTCATAATTCTTCTTTGCAACTTTGCCAATTTTTTATAACTCCAATCCTAAGCCATTTCCTTGTGTTCCATGCATCTTTTTACACCTTTTCACTCTTTTTCCATAGAATTCCATCTTTGATCATTTTACTCCCAAGATTTACCTAGTTTCTGCGTTTGCATAAAAAACAACTACATACCACGTGAAATCTTTTATATGAAGTATAAAATAAATCAAAACCATATCATTTTATGATTGAAAATATCATGATAATAAGTGTAATTATACACTTATCACAGCTCATGGCACATCCTCGCAGCCCAAGACATCTCGCTAGTAGCAATCTCCCCTGAAACATAATTTGCTAGGAGCTCCCAATCTTCAGGAATGATGATGGCATCCTCATCGCCAGATCTCCAGAGCTGAGTGTCTAAGTTAGGTATATTGAGAATGCTCTCAATCAGTCAAGAACAAATCGGGGTTGATTTTCCCTCGAAGTCCATCAGTAGAACACAATTAAATCCTTCTATAGAGTAGAGATGTGTGTAGAAAGCTCTAATGAGGCCTATTATAGCAGGACCTTCCATTCTTAAAAAAGGAATTGAGGTGGTGCTACTTGATTACTCTATGCATCATCTTATTGAGTAGTAGGCCATCATAGTTCACTTCACAAATCAGGCCAAATTCCAGACTATCATCCCATTCCACCTTTGCAAGATGAGTTCCCGCTTCAAGGGTTAACTTTTGAGTTTTTCCTTCCACGTTCACTACGATCTTCATGATGATGGTGCTCTTGATTCTAAAAGTGGTATTTATCTTTACCATTTGAGAGATTTGTGAAGAAATTAAACGAAGATATGATTAGGGTTTGAATGCTCTGGTATTTCAAGTTCGTAGGAAGTAAGTGACCTTCTCTCTTCAAATGTTCAACTTATATAGATGATCACAGCTCTCATGAATATGTGTCACTATCTGAGCTCATGATTAAAATGAACACTGAGATTAACCTCTAATTAACTACCTCATTAAAACAGTGAGTTTTTGTAAAAACTGTTCATAATCAACTATACACCCTTTTTGAAAACATAGAGATTTGAAATTTAACCGCGAACTATTCCTCACGCCGTTTCTTTACCAACTTGATGGTGTTATCCACTTGTCTTCTCATGCTTGATCTCCAACACTTAACTAAATGTTTGAGATTTTCATCCTTCTTCTTTATCGTGGATTAGTCATACTAATCAACTGCCTCAATACACAAAATTGTTCCTTTGGCAATGGTTTGGTGAAGAGGTCAACGCGCTGCTCCTCTGATGGTTCATACTCCAGTTTGACATCTCCTTGTAGCACATGATCTCTAATGAAGTGATGCCTAATGTTGACATGCTTCATTCTCCCATACTGAACTGGATTCTTGGATAAATCAATTGCGCTCTTGTTATACACATAACTTTGAGATAATTTAACTTTATACCATAATATTCCAGTTGCTGCTTTATCCCAAGCAATTGTGCTACACAACTTCCTACTGCTATGTACTTAGCTTCAGCTATATCCAGCGCAATAGAAGTTTGCTTCTTGCTATACCAAGAGATAAGACACTCTCCAAGGAAAGGACATCCTCCTATTGTACCCTTCCTGTTGACTTTATCTCTTCCATAATCAGCATCTGTGAATCCCCTAGGAGTGAAATCTAAGCTGTTGAGATAACACAGACCTGCTTTAATCAAACTTTGCAAGTACTTAAGAATTCATAATCATCTTTGGAGGATCGACAACGGGATGATGAGGTGGAGGTTGATCTTCACCATCATTGAAGTTGATAGAAAGATCTTCATAATCATCTTTAGCTTCCTCAATTGAGGGCTCCTTTGCTGAGTTGGGTAGCACAGCTTGTGGCAAACTAAGTTGATTCGAAAGCTGGGGAACTCCTTCATCTTCATCAGAGGGTCATGTTTTTGCAATGTTAGTTTCATCAAAATCTACATAAATAGACTCCTCTAAGATGCCAGTATGTTTGACATATATTCTATATATCCTACTATTAGTTGAGTATCCCAAAAAGACACCTTCATCAGACTTGGGATCACACTTTCCTAATTGCTCTTTGGTGTTAAGAATATAGCACCTACAGCTAAATGTTCTGAGATGACCAATCTTAGGCTTGGGCCCTTACCAAAGCTCATAGGGAGTTTTCTCAAGAATTGGGTGAATTAAAACCCGATTCAAGATATAACAGGTTGTGTTAACAGCTTCTCCCCCAAAGTACTTTGGTAGATTGTTATCACTTGGCATGGATTGAGCTACCTCAACTATGGTCCTATTCTTCCTTTCTACAACCCCATTTTGTTGAGGTGTATCAAGAGAAGTGAAGTTGTGGTCAATACCATGTGCTGAACAGTGTAGAACCCAAGTTAATAGTACTTCACAGTACTGAGTAGTTTTGGAAACAACAAATTATCTAGGATAGTGAAATTAATTGAGTACTAAGTAGACTCTTAATTAATAAAGCTGACTTGAGTTTATTCAAGGGAGAATAACTCAGTTTTGCTATATGATTAATTAAGTTATAGTTGAGTTTGTGCTAAGTACTACATAGTTTAGGATTACTTCACTCAGCTTGTGTTGAGTCCTGTTTTTATTTAATTAAAAACACATTTCTTCACATGTAGAGACTTAATAACACATGTGCTACTAATGTTGTCTATGAAGGAATAGAATATTCTTTATGTGTTTTTCAGGAGAAAAGGCGTTGAAATTAACAAAGATTCTTGTGGTCCTCACAACTCCAAAGAGTGTCAGTATGGATGTTTGAGATTCCTCGCTACAGTCCAAGTAAAAGGAATTTTCTGTTATGCGCCGCGTCTCAAGTGTCTCCACGCGAATCTGTCAACGTCAATAAGGTCATCCAATGAGAAGACTCCACATTGAATTCTAGCGCGTCTCTCTTAGAACAAGATTGCTTGAAGATAAACGAGATTTTTTCAACCGAATTTTATCACTCCTCAACATTCAAATTCTATCTCTAAATATCCTAGAATCTATCTCCAATAGGAAGATCCGAAAGATTTGAAGAGATGAGAAATTGAAGAATAGCAAAATTGAAAAGTTTGCAACAGCTACTTTGCAGAGCTTCAAGGTATAAATAGAAGACTGGAGCAGACGTTCAAACTTGGTGAAGCACCATGAATTTCTTAAGAGCTAAATCGCTACTCAAATTACTCTAGCTTCCAAAGAAATTCCATCACAAGCAATGAGTAAACATCAAAGTCATATCTGTTTTTAATAGAGAGAAATTACTTAGATTAACATTGTAAGGATTCAATACTTCTATAAGTTGAATCTAGTTCGCATTCTTAAATTAATCTGAGTGTCAGTTTGGGAAGGGTACCCAAACTAAGTTGACCGGTAGTTACAAAGGAAGGTACTTTCTTTAATTGTGTCTACCCACTATAAAGGCTTCTCCACCTATTGAAGGAATGACTCACTAGTGAATTAAAGCTCAGAGATGATATCAGGGGATTGAAGGTAGGTTATAGGCCAAACCAGGATAAATCTTGAGTGTTGACGTTCTATCTTTAAGCATTAAGATGTAGTAGTGATCAACTCATTCATTTATATCTCTCATTCATTATCTCCTTATCATCCAATCTATACTGAGTAGTCTTACTCAGCTAAAGATTAAAGATAAACTATGCCAGCACAATTGAGTAGTTTATAAGTTTTCATATCGCACTCAGCACAGATATAAAAACCGAACTTGGCGATTAAACTTTAAAAATCTAAAAGTAAACAAGATTAAGCATTCACCCCCCCCTCCTGCTATTTTTAAGTGCCCGTTTATGGACCAACAAGTGGTATCAGAGCAGTTGCTCAACTTTTAGACTGATCATCTTTGAGATAGATCGAAAAATGGCTTACAACAACTATAATTCCACTTCCAGTTAGGCAGTTCTCCTGAAATAGGGAATGTTCATGACTAGACCACCTCTATTCGATGGTAATCATTATACATTCAGGAAAATCGAATGAAAAATTTCATCCAGTCCCAAAGCATGCAGGCCTTGCTCACTATTGATCTTGGTCCAAAAGTTCCCACAGTTGTGAGGAACGGAGTGAATGTGCCAATAGATCAGGAGGATTACGATGAAGCGAACCTGAGGATTCTCAAAGAGAATGCTGCAGTGATTATTTACTTACACTATGCGTTAGATCTTACTAAGTTCAATAAGGTCTCTAGATTTAAAATAGCACAGGAGATCTGGAAGAAGCTGGAGATTACCTATGAGGGGACCGACAAGGTCAAAGAGTCAAAGATTAATATCAAGCTAAGAGAGTATGAGATGTTCTAGATGGGTTCCAGCGAGGGTATTCACAGCATGAATACTAGGTTTATTAACATTAGTAATGAACTGAAGAGGCTTGGAAAGTAGTTCACAAAGGAGGAGCTTTTCAAGAAGATTCTTATCACTCTTACAGTAGAGTGGGATTCCAAGAAGAGCGCTATCGAGGAGCTCATGATCTTAAGACCTACAGCTTTGATGAGCTGATAGGCACCTTGCTAACTCATGAGATGTCTATGAGGAAATACTCAGATGACTCCAAGAAGAATCAAGGCAAGGAGGGCAAAGCCATTATCCTTAAAGCATATTCATCATATGAGTCCACTAGCTGCGACTCTGATGAGCAAATGGCCCTTCTAACCAGGTGTTTCAAACACTTCATTAAGAAGGATGGGAAGTTCAATAGCAAAAAGAAGTTTCTCGGTAAAACCAAGTTAACTCAGCACCGGTAAGGAGCTAAGGAAGGATTGAAGAAGGATTACAATAAAGACATCTAATGCTTTGGCTATGGAGAGAAAGGCCACATCTAGTAGAGTTATCCCAAGGTGAAGAAGGACCATTTTAAGAAGAGGTTCTCTAAGAAAAATGAGGCAATTACTACCACTTGGAGAGATTCAGAAGAATCTTCATCATTTAATGAGGAAGCTACTAACTCGGCCAACCTCTGCTTGATGGCCATTGAGAATCGACGAGGCCAAGGCTAGCATCTAACTCCAGTAGTGATCATTTCGCTATCAACTCTGAAGCTGAGAGCTATAAAGGAAAAGCTCCTCAAGCTGAGGCACATTTTGAAGTTCCTTAATCTATTGATGAATTCACCCAAGCTCTCTTTGATGTTATGAAACTAACTAATAAATCAATGAAAAACATCAAAGTGATAGTGAGGAGAAGTGATAATCTGGAAGATACTAATGCTTCCTTATCGCTTGATATCCGCTTTCTTCAAGAAAAAGCTGAGTATAAAGAATGTGCTACTATCAATAAGCTCACTAAGCAATTAGATGAGTTGACTGCTGAGATAATGGCTTTAAAGAAGAAAGTGGTTCCTCCTCCAGTCAACAATCAAAATTAGAGTAACCAAACTTGTAATTCTAAGAGGAAGAATTCCTCTAAATAGAAGAAAGTGAGCTAGCCCAAACCAAAAATTGTGTGCTATTTTTGTGGGAAAGCTAGACATACCACTGTTCTTTGTAAGCATAAAAATGGTTATTACAAAGAGCACAACTGGTCAAACCTAAGCACTGCTAACAAAGGAGGACCCAGCTTAAAAGCATGGGTACCTAAGAAAATGTAATTATTTTGCAAGTGAGCCTTAGATCTGCTGATGACTCTCGAATGTGGTATTTGGATAGCGAATGCTGAAGGCATATGATAGGAAATGAAAGCCAGTTCATCTCATTAGAGTGTAAAAGAAATGGAAGTGTCAGTTTTGGAGATAACTAAAAAGGCCAGATTGTAGGCTGTGGCACTGTTGGTATCTCTCCTTCAATCAAAGAGGTTTCTCTTGTCAAGGATCTAAAGTTCAATTTGCTAAGTGTAGCCTAGCTCTGCGAAAAAGGTAGGAATGTTATGTTTGACTTAGCAGGATGCTCAATAATTAACTGTAAGACTGACTCAACTATACTCTTTGCTCCCAAGATCAATAATGTTTATATGATTGATTTATCCCCTAGCTCCACTAACATTTATCGTGTATCTAAGGATGATAATTCGTGGCTTTGGCATAGAAGGTTGGGTCATATTAATATGAACATTATATCCAAACTGGCCAAAAAGCAATTAGTTGTGGGTTTACCCAGTATCAGCTTTGAGAAAGATAAATAGTGCTTTGTTTGCCAACTTGGTAAGCAAGTTAAGGAATCATTTAGATCTGTAAATCACGTAGTAACTAAGTGACCGTTGGTGTTACTCTACCTTGATCGTTTCGGCCCAGTTCCGCCTATGAGCTTGGGTGAAAAGAGGTTCTCATTGTTGGTTGTAGATGACTTCACGAGATTTACATGGATAGTCTTTCTGAGTAGCAAAGACAGGACTTATGAATCTTTTGTTAAGCTTAGTAAACGGATAATGAACAAAACTAGAGATAACATCTATAGAATCTGAAGTGATTATGAACGTGAATTCAAGAATTTCCATTTCGAAGAATTCTGTTCAGTGCATGGCATTGACCACAACTTCTCTTCTCTTTATATGCCTCAACAAAATGGGGTTGTAGAAAGGAAGAATAGGATAATAGTTGAGATGGCTCGATCCATGCTGAGTGATAACAATCTACCAAAGTACTTTTGAGGAGAAGCTATAACGTGTTATATATTGAATCAGGTTTTAATTCATCCAATTCTTGAGAAAACACCCTATGAGCTTTGGCGAGGGCGCAAGCCTAAGATTGGTAATCTTAGATCTTTTGGCTGTAGGTGCTATATTCTTAACACCAAAGAGCAATTAGGAAAGTTTGATCCTAAGTCCGATGAAGGTATCTTTTTAGAATACTCAACTAATAGTAAGGCATATAGAATATATATCAAGCACACTGGCCTCTTAAAGGAATCTATGCATGTAGATTTTGATGAAACTAACATTGCAGAAAGATGACCCTCTAATGAAGATGAAGGAGTTCCCCCGCTTTCAAATCAACTCAGTATGCCACAAGCTCTGCTACCCAACTCAGCATAGGAGCCCCTAGTTGAGGAAGCTAAAGATGATGATGAGGATCTTTCAATCAACTTCAATGATGGTGAAGATCAACCTCCACCTCAGCATTCAGTTGTCGATCCTCTAGCAATTGATCCGAGACTTCTAAGAGAGATTAGAGTTCATTGCAACCATCCACTAGATAGCATAGTTGATGATGTATATAATCCAATGATGATGTATGGTCAGCTCAGTTATATAATGAGTCATCCATCCTTCATATCATTGATCAAACTAAGAAGTTTGAAGATGCAGAAGGAGATGATTATTGGATGATCACAATGCAAGAGGAATTGGATCAGTTTAAGCATAATGATGTTTGGGATTTAGTTCCTAGGCCTAAAAGGAAATCAATTATCGACACCAAATGGGTTTTCAAGAACAACCTAGATGAAGGTTGCATTGTTGTTAGGAATAAGGCCAGGCTTGTTGCTCAAGGCTACAATCAGCAAGAAGGCATCGATTATGATGAGATCTATGCACCAGTAGCTTGTCTTGAAGCTATTCAAATCCTTTGTGCTTTCGCATCCCATATTAACTTCAAATTATTTCAAATGGATGTCAAAAGTGCTTTCCTGAATAGATTCATTCAAGAAGAAGTCTATGTTCACCAACCTCCAAGCTTTGAAGATGCGAAGAATCCTGAGCATGTCTTCAAATTGAAGAAAGCTCTTTACGGATTGATGCAGGCTCCAAGAGCTTGGTATGAGAGGCTAACAAATTTCTTGATCAACAAAGGCTATGAAAGGGGTAAAGCAGATATAACTCTATTTATCAAGTGAAGGAAAGAAGATGCGTTGGTTGTTCAAATATACGTTGATGATATCATATTTGGAGCAACAGATAAGAAGCTACGCAAGGAATTTAGCAAGCAGATGAAGAGCGAGTTTGAGATGTCTATGATGGGAGAGCTCAATTTCTTTCTTGGACTTTCAAATCAAGTAGAATAATGATGGAATCTTCATAAGTCACTCCAAATATGCCAGAGAAGTTCTGAAGAAATTTGACATGGATTATTTTAAGCCAATGTCCACTCCTTTGGCTACAGATACTATCTTCAGTAAAGATGAAGCTGGTAAACATGTGGATAGCAAATTCTACAGAGGAATTATGAGTTCTCTTCTTTATCTCACTGCTAGTAGGCCAGACACACAATATGATGTGTGGTACTATGCTCGTTATCAAGCTGATCCTAGAGAATCTCATTTAGCATCTGTCAAGAGAATTTTTAGGTAATTTCGAAGTTCGATTGAAGTAGGTCTATGGTATCCCAGCAGCTCAGATTTCACTCCTAGGGGATTCACAGATGCTGATTATGGAAGAGTCAAACTCGAGAGGAAGAGTATAACAAGAGGATATTATTTCCTTGGAGAGTGTCTTGTCTCTTGGTATAGTAAGAAGTAAACTTCTGTTAAGCTAAGTACAACTGAAGCTGAGTATGTGGTAGCAGGAAGTTGTGTAGCACAATTGCTTTGGATAAAGCAGTAACTCGAAGATTATGGTATCAAGTCTAATTGTCTCGAAGTTATGTGTGATAACAACAGTGCAATTGATTTATCCAAGAACCCAGTTCAGCATGGGAGAATGAAGTATGTCAACATCAGGCATCACTTCATTAGAGATCATTTGCTACGAGGAGATGTCAAGCTAGAGTATGTTCCATCAAAGGAGCAGTGCGCTGATATCTTCACCAAACCATTACTGAAGGAACAATTATATGTATTGAGGCAGTTGACTGCTCAACAAGATGATACATCAAGTTATCATGCAGCAGCACCTCAGTTCCTTCTTAAGGATGGAAGGTCCAGTAATCACAGGCCTCGTTAGAGCTTTTTACACTCATCTCTACATAATAGAAGGCTTTAGTGATATTCTATTGATGGACTTTGGAGGTAAATCAACTCTGATTTGTTCTCATTTAATTGGGAGCATCCTTAACATGCCTAATTCAGGCACTCAGCTCCGTAAATCTAGCGATGAAGACGCCATCATCATTCTCGAGGATTGGGAACTCCCAACCAACTATGTTTCGGGGGAGACTGCCTTTAGCGGGATGTCATGGGTAGCAAAGATGTCCCATGAGCTAGTGGTGAAGTTGCTGTTACCCAAAACAAGCTCGCTGACTTATTACACATACTTCGAACATTGTGTGGTCTACCATATGGTAGAAGGTAAAAAGCTCAATTGGCTTGTGATGATTCTTCCCCACTTGACAAAGTTGACTACCGTCTATCACTATGGCTACCTCATAACTGAGATTATGAGGGTAATGAAAGTCAACATGGTTCACTTTTTGGGGAAGTCTAGTGAAACAATTTTACCGGTGAAGAAGAGGCTTGAAATGTCACATTTCAGCAAGCTAGCTCACAACCAGGTTCATGCTAGGTACACTAAGGCTCAGCAAAAGCGAAAACTGAAGTGTGTACTAATAATATTGCCTACGAACATCTGCAAGGAGGAGGAAGACCAATTTATGGTGGACTTTGAGGAGAGTGATGACTCTGATAAGGCTCCCATCTCCAGCATCTTGGATAATGTGACTACCATCCCCTCCAAACTAGAGAAGGATGCTTCTTCTAAGGCTAAGGGGAAGAGTCTAGCCAAATCTAGTGATGCTCCTAGTCAGCATTAAAGAAGGAAGATACAAGAAAAAACTCATACCTAAAGGGAGGCAGAGGCTAAGCTACTAGATGAGCAACAAGCTAAGGAAAAAGAAGCAAAGGCTGAGGCCAATGAGTCCCTTCGCCAAAGGAAGTGCAAGATGGTGTTCTCAAATGATATTGAGGAGCAGGGCGAGGCTAAGAAGTCTAGAGATGAGGATCAGCTTGGGTCCAATGTTGCTAAGAACATTCAAGATGTTTTTCCAAACTTAAGGGCACTCAGCGAAAGCATTCTACCACCACAAGGCCACTGTAGAAAAAAGTGCAGGTGCTGAGCAGCGAGGAGGATGCTGGAGAAACCCTTACCCTGATTCTAGAGGAGTCTAATCCTCAGAACCCCAGCACCCCCACTCCTACATTCACTCGTGTTGAGGAGCCTTCTTCTCAGTATGAGTAACCTCAGGCTGACCCATCCTTGGGTCAAATAGCTAACCAAAAAGTTCCATAAAATCCTAACCCCTCATCTTCTTATGTAAATCATCAAACCCCTTCCATTGTAAATTCTTCTATTCTATCAGGTTCTACCCTAGTAGATCCTGAAACACATAAACATTCTTCTCCCTC
Source organism: Euphorbia schlechtendalii (assembly GCA_949673415.1). Taxonomy (NCBI): domain Eukaryota; kingdom Viridiplantae; phylum Streptophyta; class Magnoliopsida; order Malpighiales; family Euphorbiaceae; genus Euphorbia; species Euphorbia schlechtendalii. The sequence continues at coordinate 523 of CATIWQ010248673.1, read as the reverse complement.
TACCTCTATACATTCCCTAATTCAAATCTCTTCACCTGAAAATAGCCAGGATTCTTTTCCTCCATCTCAAGTACATAATTCTTCAACACCTTCACTTGTATATTCTCAACCAACAACCAACTCTTCCAGAGCCATTGTACCTTCTATTCCAATCAAACCAACTTCTTCATCTATACATCTTTCTGAACCTAACCTTTCTTCAAACTCATTCTCAGCCCCCTTAACCCCTCTGATTAGGGAAGTTCCCAATGCTAAGAACACCGCTTAGTAGGTAAAAGCAAGTGATAAGATTACTGAGGTAAATTTTACAGTTAGTGAAGTACCTTAACCCAGCAATAAGCAAGTAATGGCTGATACATCTTTCTTGGCATAGATCTGAGAGTTAGCAAAGAAGCAATTTCCTACACTCAAGATTGATGCTGAGTTAGATGGAGTAGTAGGCAACATGTTACTTGCTTAGGAATTGACGTATTTATCATCTAGGACCAAGGTAAAATTACCTGAATTGGAATAGTACACAAGT
>CATIWQ010248637.1:0-10204 GCA_949673415.1 Euphorbia schlechtendalii | reverse complement strand
TGTGGTGATAGGTCAAAGGTTTGAGAGCTAACTCTCTTTATGTGTGAGTAGGCTGTGTGACGTACTCTAGTGTAAGGTATTCCCTAAATGTATGGAGAAAAATACCGTAAGTAACACATAAATGAATGTTTTGGTCATTTTTCCCCTATCGGGCCAAAGTCTTAGATGTCAGTAGACATCATCACTAAAGGTATGTAGTGATGCGTGAGCAAAAGTTAGCCCTACGAGGGTTTGGGTTAGGACATCAACTGGGATATCCTATGTGTTCAAGTTTTCTTAAGGTAGGCTTTTGGTGTATACGGGTGCCCTAGAAGGGCTGTAATTCGGATGCAAAAAAGGCATCATACTGGGATTTTTGTAGGTTTTTCGGATGTGATGCGCAACAATGTGGGTGAGTGATGCAACATGATTCTAGTTGGTTTCAGGATGTCCTAAAGTGACACGATCTCATATGTCAGCTAAGTCCTAAGTATGAATGACATCAAAGCAATATCATGAGTGTGTGCGTTCAAGTGTTTGCACCAAGATTCGTGGTTAGCATGTCATATTTGCATAATGAATGATGAAATTTGGAAAGCGGTAAACACTTAGCACATAGCACATAACAACTTTCTTCCAACCATACAACTCCCGCACATAGGGTTTTTGGCTAGTCTCTATCCTAAGGTTTGGTTCATCTTAGTACCGCGAGGATACTAAGGAGCGCACCTGCAGGAAAATATAATGCATGATCACGTGTTTGGGTAACACCCTAGGGAAAATGCCTATGGCTTATTTACATGAGGGTTTATAAATGGGTTACTGATGTAGAAGGTTCTTGTTGCACTGAAATACACTCCAAGCCTCTCCTCAAATAGGTTCTAACGAGGGAGGTACATGCGATATGGTAACAAGTGCTCCACTCGCTCAAGTACTATCTTTTCTCAGGGAGGCAGATTAGTACAAGAGAAAGCTTCACGATAATAGGGGTACCTTAAACTTATGGGCTAATCCCTTCTACTATAATGCGTTATAATGAATATGTCAAAATTAAAAGAAAATGGAATAATGTGATCAATAATTTTCAGCACTAATCCAAAAACTAAAACCTTTTGAAAAATAAGTTTTAGAAAATTCCCCAGTGGAGTCGCCACTGTGAGCGGGCGACATGGAGCGATGGGCCGAGAGTGAACGATTTCATAGGCGCGATCCACCGAGGTGTTTTTGAAAAAGAAGAAAAAGCATCGGGTCGGGGACCCGGGAGAAAAAGGTTAAAAGAGAAAAAAGGTGAAAAAAGTTTAAGATCGGTTCGAACCTGAATCCGCTATCTCTTAGTGTGGAGTCGCCACCAGGATTAGCTCTTTCCAAGAATTAGAGTCCTGTGAGGCTTAACGTCTAGGGGATGGACCATCAAGACATAGAGATTCGGGTCTGGGATAAGTTGCTTATTTCTTATTGGATCACATTAAATTACATCTACAGAAAACCGTTTTCATTTAATTTTGTATATTCGCACTTAGATCGTTTTGGAGTTTATATGCATGAACCACGTATTGCAAAATATAAACCATCCATTAAGTAGAAAAATAAACCATCCACAAAACAGTAAGTAAATGCGGAAAATAAAAATTACAAGGCTTTAAAAATTGGGGGATGCAACCGCCCGCTAACCTATTAATTGCATTTCTCGAAAAATGAAATTGCGATACCCGAAGGAAAATTAAAATCCTAAATATACATCTAATCCTAATCTACCTGCATCCACAAAGGTTAGCACAGGGGATAGCACGTATGTTCAATTTTGGATTTAGCGAGGCCCATGTGGCCTAATAAAAGAAATCGCGATATTATTTTTGTTGTTCAAATAAAACCGTTCATTTTATTAGCATATTGGTTGCTCATTTTAATTAATGAAATTGCTTGCATGGTAAAAAGTGTGGTCTGTTATCCGGGAAAATATTTTATTCCCTTCGTGGGGGTTTTCTAACATACATCTCCTTATAATTAAGAAAAAGATGAAGAAGAATTACAATAATTGAAAATAAAATAAAAATAATTAAAATTCTAGGTTCATAGATGAAATCAGAAGAAGAAATCAAATACTGAAAGAACGAGATTTGCAGTTCTAAAAACTCAGAGACTTACCCTTACTTAACAAATCCATGTCGAAGAATCCAATCGGTCATTGAGAAATCCTCCTCGTCCTTTAAGTTTAGGTAAAAAAAGTTGTAGTAGAAAGTCCAAAAATTGTTCGTTTTATTCTTGGGAGAAAAAGTCGTTCTAAAGCTATGTTTTTTTTATCTGATAATTTCCGGATCCCGATTATCGAAAATGATCCTACTATTTATAGGAAAATTCTGAAAAAACCAAAAAAGGTAAGTTTTTTTGACGAGGGGCCTCACCGGAGAAAGGGCCTGGCGAGGCCTTGCGAAGCTCTTGGTGAGGCCTTCCCAAGGACGCTGGTGAGGCTGCCTCGCCATGTCTCGGCGAGGCTATCTCGCGAGCGAGGCTCCTCGAGCATGAGGCTATCTCACGGGCGAGGCTCCTCGCGTGTGCGCAAGGCTACCTCGCACGAGGCTTCCTCGTGTGTCCGTGAGGCTCCCCCGTGAGTTCGTGAGGCTCCCTCGCGTGTGCGTGTGGCTACCTCCGCGTGTGCGCGAGGCTCGCTCGCATGTACACGACGTGTGCGCAAGGCTGCCTTCGCGTGAAGCTGCCTCGCGTGTGCGCTAGGCTACCTCCGCATGAGGCTCCCTCGTGTGTGCGTGAGGCTGGCTCTGAAGGGAGGCTCCCTCGCGTGTGCGCGAGGCTCCCTCCACGTTGCGGGAGGCTTTTTTTTTGGTATTTTTATTTAGTTAATTAATTTCTAAACAAAATTAAATAATTTTATTAGAGATGAGGAGGTTTCCCATTTGGATACGTCAGGATACTTGAAAATTGTGTGATTCAAGGATAAAATCTCGAAAAAAAGCCATCACCATCGAACGCGCGAGCTGGTACAAAATCCCGTGCTCACAGGAGTTGTATCTGATTTTCCTCTTTCATAGCCTTTGTTGAGTCGGAAGTTGGTTAGCCTTTCATACCAAGAATGAGGTGCTTACTTCAATCCGTAGAGGGTTTTCTTCAGTTTGAAAACATACTCAGGATTCTTCACATCTTCTAAGCCTGAAGGCTGATGCACATACACTTCCTATTGAATGAAGCCATTTAGGAATGCACTCTGTACATCCATTTGAAACAATTTGAAATTCATATGCGATGGAAAAGCACAGAGGATCATAATCTATGCCTTCTTACTAGCTGTAGCCTTGAGCAACTAGCCTGGCTTTATTTTTAACAACAACACCATCTTCATCAAGCTTGTTCTTGAAAATCCATTTGGTGCCCGATGGTTGATTTTCTTTTAGGCTTAGGAACTACTTCCCAAACATCATTGCATTTGAACTAATCTGATTCCTCTTGCATCATGATCATCCAGTAGTCATCTCCTTCTGCATTTAGAAACTTCTTAAGTTCAATCAACAAGATGAAAGCTAGATGGCTCATCATCTTGCTGAGTTAACCTCGCATCATCACTATATTATTAACATTATCAACAATACTTTTAATTAGGTGATTGCGATGAGTTCTAATCTCTCTATGAAGACTCGGATATACAGTTGGAGTTTTTGCACTAGGTTATTGAGGTTGAGGTTGATATTCTAAATCAATGAATTTGATCGAGATACTTTCTTGCTCTTGTGCTGGGCTGGAAAGCATAGAGAGTAGCATGTTAAGTTGATTTTCTTGTTGGTTTACTCCTTCATCTTCATAAGATGGTCGTTTATCTCCATTGTTAGTCTCATCAAAATCTACATGCATAATCTCCTCTAATAAGCTGGTTCTCTTGACATATATTTTATATGCTCTGCTGTTTGTGAAGTAACCTAGAAATATACCTTCATCATCCTTTGGATCAAACTTACCTATCTCCTCCTTCGTATTTAGGATAAAACACCTACATCCAAAAGATTTGAGATGACTAATCTTAGGCTTGCACCCTTGCCAAAGCTCATAGGATGTCTTCTCTAGAATATGGCGAATTAAAACTCGATTCAAGATATAACAGGATATGTTGACAACTTCTCCCCAAAAGTACTTTGGTAGATTATTATCACTCAGCATGGATCGAGCCATTTCAACTATGATATCGTTCTTCCTTTCTACAACCCCATTTTGTTGAGGAGAAAAGTTGTGGTCAATACCATGTGCTGAACAAAATTCTTCAAAATGAAAGTTCTCAAATTCACATCCACGATCACTTTGGATTCTACTGATTTTAGTTCCTATTTTGTTCATTATTCGATTAATGAGTTTGACAAAAGACTCAAGGGTTTCATCTTTTTTACTTAACAAGATTACCCTAGTGAATCTCATGAAGTCATCAACTACCACCAATGAAAATCATTTTCCTCCCATGATCATAGGTTGAATAGGAACAAAGAGATCAAGGTGGAGGAGCTCCAATGGTCTCTTAGTTACTACATTGTTTTTAGACCTAAAGGACTTTTTAACCTGCTTACCAAGTTTGCAAGCTGAGCAAAGCCTATTTTTCTCAAAGCTGATACTTGGTAAACCCATAACTAATTGCTTTTTGGCTAGTTTGGTAGAATGTTCATATTTATATGACCCAACCTTCTATGCCAAAGCCATGAATTATCCTCCTTAGATACGAGACAGGTACTAGTGGAGCTAGGAGATAAATCAGTCATATACACATTATTAATTCTATGAGAAAAGAGTATAGTTGAGTCACTCTTACAGTCAATAATGAGCGACCAGCTGAGTCAAATGTAACCTTCCTAACTTTTTATCACAAAGCTAAGCTACACTAAGTAGATTGAACTTGAGTCCTTTGAAAAGAGATACCTCTTTGATTGAAAAGAAACACCAACTATGGCGCATCTAACAATCTTGTCATTTTTGTTATCTCCAAAGCTGACACTCCCATTTCTTTTGCACTCCAATGAGATGAACTGGCTTTCATCTCCAGTCATATGCCTAGAGAATCCGATATCCAAATACCATATTTTAGTGTGATCAATGGATCTTTAGTTCATCTGCAAAACAACTACGTTTTCTTAGGTACCCATGCTTTCGAGTTGGATCCTCTTTTGTTAGCAGTGCTTAAGTTACTCCAATCATACTCGTCATGATTAATAATTTTTATGTGTTCAAACTACAATGGCATTTCTAGCCTTACCACAAAAGCCATACGCCGCTTTTGGTTTAGGCTTGCTTGCTTTCTTCTTTGAAGAAGAATTCTTCCTCTTATTAGAATTACGAGTTTGGTTACTCAGAGCTGGACTGTTGCCTAGAGGAGGAACCCGTTCCTTCTTTAAAGCTTCTATCTCAGCAGTTAACTCAACTAATTGCTTAGTGAGCTTTCTATTATGACATTCATGATACTCAGCTTTTTCTCAAAGAAGGTGGATATCAAGAGATAAGGAAGCAATTGTGTCTTCCTGATCTTCACTTCTACTCACTAGCTCTTTGATGTTTTTGCAAAACTTATTAGTTAGCTTCATCACATCAAAGACTACCTGGGCGAACTCTTCTTTTAACAAAGGGACTTCAGGATGTACCTCACTTTAGGGTCTTTTCCCTTTATTTCGCTTAGCTCCAAAGTCCGTAATGGGTTGATTACCTCTTGAGATAGATGTTGAGCTCTCACCTTTCTCATTCTCAATTGCCATCGAGGAAAGGTTGGTGGAATTAGTTACTTCTTTATCAGATGATGAAGATTCTTCAAAGTCGCTCTATGTGGAAGTGAGTGCCTCATTTTTCCTCACAAACTTCTTCGTGAATATGCCCTTCTTGGTTTTAGGATAGGACGATTGGATCTGACCTTTCTCACCACAACCAAAGCACTTGATGTCTTTGTTGTGTTCCTTCTTAGGTCCTTCCTTAGCTCCATGGTGGTGTTGAATTGACTTCTTTTTACTGGGGAACTTCTTCTTGCTGAATTTCCCATCCTTCTTCACGAAGAGCTTGTATCGCCTCATGAGAAGTGTCGTTTTGCTTATCTGAATCACCACTGGACAATTCTTCAGATGAGTCAACCTTAAGGACGATGGCTCTTCCCTCTTTCTCCTTACCTTTACTCCTCTTGGAGTCAACATTGTATTTCCTCAAGGACATTTCCTAAGTCAGCAAGGTGCCTATCAGTTCATCATAGTTGTAGTTTTTCAAATCATGAGCTTCCTCAATGACACTCTTCTTGGCGTCCAACTCAACATTGAGAAATCTGAGGATCTTCTTCACCATTTATTCTTCGGTGAATTCCTTACCCAATCTCTTCAAGTCATTAATGATATTAATGAAACTAGTATTTATAGATTGAATACCCTCGTTGGCGGCCATCTTGAACAGCTCATACTCACGAAGCATGAGATTGATCTTTGACTCTTTGACTTTGTCAATCACCTCATTTGTGATCTCCCCCTTCCTCTAGATCTCTTGTGTAGTCTCATAGCCAAATACCTCGTTAAATTCTATAAGAACTAGCGCACAATGTAAGTAATTGATGGTAGCCACATTCTCTTTGAGAAGCCTCTGGACACCATCATCATAATCTTATAGATCAACTGGAACACATTCCCCATTCCACACTATAGTGGGAATTCTAGGGCCTAATTCCATTATTATTAATGCTTGAATGCTTTGGGATTGAATGAAGTTTTTCATGAGATTTTTCCAAAAAGTGTAGTGATGACCATCAAAAAGTGGAGGCATGGTCACATACATTCATTCTTTAAGGTGTGTTGTTTGCCCTCAACAACAACTGAAATTATTGTAAGCCATTCGGATCTTTAACTCTTAAATATTAATATAGAAATTGAGAACTTGCTTTGATACCACTTGTTAGTTTGCTTTAGCTTAAATAGTCTAGTAAAGGGGGGTGAATGCGAAGATCTTAGCACTTTTAAAGATGTTAAAAATAATTCTAAGTTATTGTTTAGACGTGTGATGAGTTAAGAATGTTGTGCACACTTTGGTATAAAATCTGTAAACTACTCAACTTCACTTACTAGGTTTACCTTCAATCTGTGCTGAGTAAGCTACTCAACTTGGATTGATTTTTTAAGCAAATGTAACAAAAACAAAGAGATTATGTATGAGTAAACACTATAAAGGAAAATAGAAGATTAAGGAAAGAATACACCTTAGATTATATCCTAATTCGACCCTAGCCTACCTCTAGTCCCTAGATTCCTTTCTGAGGTTTAATTCACTAGTGATTTCTTTCCTTCATTCTATAGAGAAGCCTTTACAGTGGGTAGACCAATTACAAAAGTACATTTCTTTCTAACTACCACTCAACGCTCAATTTAGGTACCCTTCCTAAACTAACTCATATATTTAGTGTGAAAGATTATGAATGAAGGATTTCAACTTATAACAGGTGTTGAATCCTTTTACTATTTATACAGCTTAGCTAGAATCTAAGATAATCTGATTCTCTATTACAAATAGATTTGAAACTGAGTGTTTGCTGAAAGATTTCTTGAATTTGGAAGTATTTTAGCTCTTAAGAAATTATAGGTGATTCACAAAGTTTGAACGTCTACTTCAATATTCTATTTATACTTGTAGATGCTGGAATTAGCCATTGCAAACTTCTCATCCTGACCTGTTCTTCAATATCTCTTCTTTCATAGCTTTCAATTTCGCCCATTTTAAGCAGATTTTAAAGCATTTAGAGATAGAGAATTTGAATGTTGAAGCACGAGATTAATATGTTAATCTTGATGAGTCAAATACTCATTTCTTCAAGCAAATCCATTCTAAAAGAAAGGCACATAAGATGTTATGTAGAAGCTTGTAATATGTTGGATTGTTGACGTTGTATAGAGGCGCAGAGAAACTGGAAATATGTCACATGTCAGAAGATACCTTTTTGCCTTAGACGCTAGTGAGGAATCTCTAACACTCTATATTGACATCTTTTTGTTATGAGGACCACATGACCATCCTTTTTAATTTCAGCGCTTTCTACCTGAAAAGCATTAAGGAATATTCCATCTTTCATAGGTAGAGTCGAAAGCACAAGTGTCATAATATTCTAAGTGTCAAATAATACTCAGCTTTTATTAAAAGTAAAAGCTACTCAGCTCAGTTGAGTTATATCTCATAAACTATGTGATACTCAGTTTTCCTCAACTTTTCTTACACTAAGTCATAACTTAATTAGAACTCAGTAAACTGAGAGTGGTTTCCCTTAAACTAACTAAAAATAAACTTGCCTAATTAAGAGTTTACTTAGTACTTAATTAATTTAACTATCCTAGACAATTTGTTATTTCAAAAATGTTTAAGTACTATGTGTTAAACATCATGTATGCCCTAGAGGCAATTAGGGTGATATATCTTTATTAGTTATCATGTACAAATAGTTTCGAATTATTAATAATATTAATTAAGGTATATTTTTTGCTTATCAATGCTTGCTGTTTATTATTGTATCTCGCTGGTATCATATATGGTTAATATGTATATGCGTATTGATGAGACAAAGTCCATGATTATTTCATAGTGTAAAAGTGTGTGGACATAGTGGGAGCTATGTGGTATGAGAACTGCACATACGTGTTACTATGAATAGTCTAAATATCCCTAGTCATAGTTTCATTGAAAAGGACATCAATGGAATGAATAGACTAGGATGTGTAGGCTTACTCCTTGGATTAGATCTAAGTAACTAATCTCATGAGATGAAGGTGGTACCTTGAGTTAACACATGAATGTATTCGGGTAATACGTTGGAGACCGCTATAAGACAAACACTTAGAATTTACTATATGCATGTATTGGTGTCAAGTCTTATTGTAGTAGCAGTACAAATATCCTCACACCTTAGATACCGGTTAGCTTATGTAGGAGTTTCTATACTTTGGGCCATACTTATTCATACCCTGGCGATCAAGATTACATGGGTGATTACGGGTATAACGATGATCACATGTTGGTAAGTTGTGTAGTCAAGATGGGATCCATAGCTCCTGATATAGCAATATAATGGGATATTTACATTAGGGCCACTTGTTGAAGTGACACACTCATAAACCTCTGATCAGAGTATAAGATTGATAGAACAGGTTTCTAGTTAATCTTGATACATATTGGCTAAGTGCTGTTCTTCGTAAATAAGTTTAATTCCAGGATAGCTACGACTATTACATTAATTCAAGCTCAATAAATTGGATTGAAGGAGTGTATTGTATTGGTTACTACTGCAGAACCGGATCAAGTTATAGGCACGTGACGTTCTAAGTATCGGGGGATCATACACCTTTTCTAGGAAGCCCATTTGAACCTCTAGAGCTATCGGGTTCCATATCGGTCTGGAACACTAAGCCTGAAGGTTCTCGGATGGGAAGCCAAGTTTAGGTTAACCTTTAGCAGCTCTATACTTTTGGATCCTATGAGGTCACACACTTTGGGACTTTAATCGACTATGTAACAAACCTATGGACTGAGTCTATATTAAAAATACAAGTTGTGAAATTAGTGAGAAGAATTATTAATTAGTTAAACCGAATTAATAATTAGAAGGAATTATGAGAAACTAGGAAAAAGGGTTGCACGAAGCGAGCAAGGGATTTTTCCCGTTGCGAGTGGGCCCTAAACGAACATGGGTTATTCGAAGTGGAGCCAGTGCAGCTGCCCCGCTATTGCACGCTGGGACATCCCGTGCGCGTTAGCTAGCTGTAGGTTGCAAGCATTGCCGCTAGGTAGTGCTTGCGCGGCCTGCATGTGTGTGAGCGAGCGACACGGAGCGGTGGGTCGAGAGCGCGCGAAGGTTCATAGTCACGGTCCACCGGGGTGTTTTGAAAAAAAGGAAGGAAGAAAAGCACCGGGTCTGGGACCCGGGAAAAAGGTTAAAAAGAGGAAAAAACGAAAACGTTTAAGAACGGTTCGAACCCGAATCCGCCGTCTCTCAGTGTGGAGTCGCCACCTGGATTAGCTCTTTCCAGGAATTAGAGTCCTATGAGGCTTAACGTCCGGGGGATGGTCCACCAAGACACAGAGATTCGGGTCCGGGATAAGTTGCTTATTTCTTATTGGATCACATTAAATTACATCTACAGAAAAACCGATCTTTTAATTGTGCATATTCGCACTTATGTCATTTTTGGAGTTAAATGCATGATTCACGTATTGCGAAATATAAACCATTCGCAAATCG
>CATIWQ010248634.1:0-32865 GCA_949673415.1 Euphorbia schlechtendalii | reverse complement strand
ATGGTGTTGGTCTTCTCCTTCAAAGTCACATTTGCATCATTTATCATCAGCAATAAAAAAAATCAGATCCAAAAATAACAACCAAACATTCAATTATAATCTTAAAAATAAATTGCTTAAAATTCAAACCTTGAAATTGTGCATGTTAACGAAACACACCTCTTCATAAGTAGGATACGCCGAAGTATTGTGATTAGATCTTGACTTAGCGGTGCCGGTAACCTTCTTAGCTTCGGAGGAGTGGCACGACGGCTAGAGGAGAAACGCAACGGCAATAGGAGGAGCGGTGCGACGGTGAGATGATAATCGGGGTTGAGATGCAACGACGAGGGAAGAAGAGAATTTAAAGAGAGGCAGGGTAAGAAATAATGTCGAAGAAGAGACAAAATAGAAGTAAAGAGATGGAGGAAGAAGAAGGAACAGTAATCACAAAAGAAAAATAAAAACTTAAAAAAGGACAAAACGAAAAATAGTATCCCCTTATTGTATAAAGAAAAATATTTTGGACAAAAAGGACACCTGGTTATATTTCCCTAATTGTAAATGAAAAACAAACTAGAAAAAGCAATCCAACATTCAACAATGTTCATTACAAATATTTAAAATTATCTCAAAATAGCCAAGATAGATTTGTGTCAATAACTTTACTTTTAATCCAATTTATAATCAACCTACAAAAAAACCGATTGGATGGAATACTAATTAACGGTCAATAATTTACGATGGCAATGACTAGCTTCATTAGTCACAAAAACTCTCTAAATCATAAAAAATATAATATCTAGTTCATTAGTTTAGATTAACTTTGTGTTATTTTTCCCACTATAAGATGACTTTTTTTCATTATAAATGTCTTGTATTTTGTCATACAAGAAGTAAAATATGTAACACTAAAAAATTGAACAAAAAATAGTACATGAATTAGTGAAGATCATTTTGAAAGATAAAAATTAAAAGAAATATACATGTTTAGAGCATTTATATAAAAAAGAGGTACTAAATACAATACTAAAAGATATATTTAATATTCTTTCTTAAAGTATGTCTCGATATGTGTATGTATACATATGTATATATAACCTAAATTTATAAACAATTTCGGCTTTTTTACAGGAATTTATCCGGGAGCGGTGCAGTGATCCCATGAGGCGGGGATAGCTCCACCCACTTCCGCTCGCATTTCTCAATTGGGGGTTTCATTTTCCCCACACCCGCTCGTTTGGGTGATGATTTCAGTTTCCCTTAACCCGTCAGTTCGGATCCCACGGTTTTATGGGAAGTCCCCATGCTATTGACATCCCTATGTCTCACCTTAATCTCTCAACAACTCTAGTTAGCTCCTTAAACTTATCAAAAACGTATTAATTCACTCCCTGAAATTGTAAAAGTTGTATTAATTTACTTCTCAAATTTGCCAAAAATGTTCTATCAGCTCTCTCAAATTGAATAAACAAAACCATGTAACAGCATTTGTTTGTAACAAATTAAAAGTTCATACGTCAACAATAAGAAACAAAATTTTGAACTATTATAATATTTAGATTGAAAACTAATATTTACAAGTTTACGATGACATATGGTTAAAAACGTTTACTATAGACTTGCTCTAAAATTCATACAACATAAAAAATATCTCTCTTTTATGTTAACCCTATAATTAATTATTTCCAAAAGAATTTCAAACAATAATTTGTTAAATTGAGTAAGTAAACAAAATAGGCATTGCTCAATATTTAATATTATTTGATGCCCTGGTAATTTTTATACACAGTGTACACTTTCGGTTTAAGGGTCAATTTGATTTTATTTCTCAAACTGTTTTTCCTGCAAAGTTACATTTTCAAGCTTATCCTATAAGCAATATAGTTGATTTTGGAAAAAGAAAAACAAGTAAGATGGTTCCTAATTAAATAGCATGAAATACCAAAATGTATTATTCATAGTCAAAATACGCGATTATATAAAAAGTTTGTGAATGCATACTAAACATGCCCTTAAATATACGGAGTTAGTTTGAACTCAACTGAGTTAACTAATATTATTGGTAAGGTTAAAATTATATTTTTCCATTAATAAGAATTGAAACAATATCTTAGTTATTAATTTGAAGATCCATAAACTCCAAAAACACTGAAATAGAACAATAAAATAACTAACAAGGAATCAGTTTGGGAGATAATAAATAAAAAACAACCACGGCCACCGGCCATCTCCAATTCAGTTGTTTATTTTTCAACTATTATAAGTTGCATTGTCTTAATCATACTACGTATGCACACAATCCTATCCACACTTGCGATTACTTGATCTACGGCCACCATTGCGCCATCTTTAAGTACTTTTGAACGTGCCACTCTCACGTGCAAAACTGTCGGTGGCAGTCCCATTACTGAAAACTGAAACCATGAAGGATTCTACTCTGAAAAGGGTTCGCAAAATCGAGGGCTTAGATCTTTTTATATTGAAGCCACAGACGTTGAATTCATGTCATGGCGTAAGCAAAATAATATTTGTCATGTTTTTAACGGCAAACCTCATCAACACCCCTTTGAAGTAGGTTTTCAAAACCGGACATCACTCTCAATTTTCAAAAGGATCAGTTACACCCTTTACTTGGTAAAAAGAATCAGTTTTACTCCCTGAACTTGGTAAAAATGTATCAGTTTACTTATTCAATACCACGTGTCAACTTCAGGTTGGAAAAGATACATTAGAAAAATGACATATTTGAAAAGTTAAACCAATCAGATTTTTACATGTAGCGTTGGGGGCTTTACCAAGTTAAGGGGGTAACTGATCATTTTAAAAATTGAGAGTGACATCCAGTTTTCTAAACCAACTTTAAGGAGGTGTTGATGTATTATGCCTTTTTTATTGGTTAAATTTTCGAAAGTTTAAAATAATTTTTGAATTTGTAAAAAAGTTATGAATAATCTCATGAACTTGTGAATAGTGAATCTTTGTTCTTTCAATGTAACGTGTCAGTATCTAATTAGATAGAGAAAAATGTCTTTAAAAATCAAATAAATCAAAATTTAACACGTGATATTAAATGATATTAAGGGATTTATTTAGAACTCTTTTAAAAGTTCAAGTAATTATTCGAAACTTTTAAAAAGGGATAATTTAATATTTACTGATAAATTCAAGGGAATGTCGATGTATTCAATTTTTTATTTAAGCTTTGTTTTTTTCCTGGGAGTACTGTTTTTCACTTGCATAATGGTAGTTGAAAAACAATTTTTGCACCGTTGATTTTATTATTTTTAATCTCGTTGAAAAATGTTATTTTCAAGAATTTGAATTTAAATATCGTTAAATATTTTAATATATCGTTTAAATAAAATCTTTAAGATATATTATTTTCTTGTATCAATTGATTTTATACATTTTTTTTTATTGAAGAACATAGTCTATTAAAAATTAGAGAAAATTATATATATAGGTGGATGAACATGAGTCAAACTTTTTATGTGACGAGAAATTTATCTAACAATTATGCAACATGATTCGCAGAACAAGATTCAAGATACATGCACTAGTGTAACAACACTAGAATTAGTTTACCAGATAAAACACATCACATAACTCAAACACACAAAACTTGATTTTCGCAAGACAAACGTGATCTTGGGAAGTACTTATTCAAAAATCAAAGATAGTGTTGCAAACTATATTTTTCTTACCTTCTAGCTAACGATTTCACAATCCACAACTACAAGAAATCCTGCTTGCACCATAACGCTAAATGAAATAGTGTTGCATATCTGAAATGATCTTGTTGTTAAATCTGGATGTCTACTGTGAAAGATCATTAAATATCTTGTCTTAAGGAAGATGAAGTTAAACTCAACTATAAAACTTTAAAGATTGAGCTATGTAGCAACAAATATATGTTTGAAGAAGACGGTTGTGTCTCACAAAAAAACATTGAAATTAAAAATTAAAGAAAAAGAAATATAAGAAAGCAAAGGGTATGAGAAAGAAACAACTTTGTTAGTTTTTTTCTCCCTCCCTAACAAATAAATTTACAAACAAATTTACAAACGTAGGGGATTCTTAGGCGGCTAAGGTTTTCTCACTAGTTGGTTTTTTAAACTTTGGTGTTTTATATGATTATTATTTTACATATTAACAAATTTTAGCATTATATGAAAAAGTGACAAGTGATATAAAATTTAATTTATTGGCGATAAATGATAAAGAAATACTCCATTTAACTTTGTACAATAAGTAAGTATTTTTTTGTCAGCAACTACAATTAACTAGGATGACATATGATCATATTTACATGGTTTAAAATTAAGGATGGATAAGAAAATTACTAATTATAAAGGAAAATGATTTTGTACTTGCACATTTTTTTGGAAGAAAAACTTAATTTATAAATATAGATTTTCAACATACATTCTCGAACAAGCTTATGTTTTTCTGATATGTATTGGATGTGTACATTTAAAATTATTTAGAGAGTCTCAGCACGCGCACTCACATATCATTATGTGTTAACGATTTTGATGTTTACAAAGTACTAAGTAACTACTATCTAATGTTGTTTTATATTATTGTTTTGATGTTTACAAAGTACTACCTATTTAACACTCTCAGGTGCATTTTGTCAAGTTTGAGCGATTTTCAAGTGTACCTTTACCAAGTTGAGAAGGCTCTCATATTAAATTTAAAGTCAAAAGAGTAACAAAAAGTGTTTAAGTTGAAGCAGTTGTGAATGTATTAAACCTTTATTGTATTAGAATGTCACAACTATTTAACATTATATGATAATAGAAATTCGAAATGATATAATATTTAATTCAAAGGTGATTAATGAAAAAGTAATAAATAATTTGTAACTATATGTTTTCTTTAATTTTTTGTATGGTTTTCCATTTTCTCATTTCATCTGTATAAATTTATAATTCAAAGATTATTTTCATTTATATGTTCATAATTTTATTTTAGATGTATTAATAAATGTAGTTACAATCTAACACTTCTATAAAAATAAAATCATAATGCATATTAAATATTAGTACTTAATTAGTTAATTAAGAAGTTGTTAGAACAAAAAGAATTTAATATAACTTAAATATCCTTATATTCTAAAATTTGGTCTTCTTTAGGTAGAAGAATATGCCCAACATAATTTGGATACATTTAATCTGCATATTTTTATTCCAAATAAATATTACTATTAACTAATACATATTCGCTGGGGGCAAAACTGCGAATATCCATTAAAATATACAAAAGAAAGTAAGATTCACTTCCTTTTTTCTACGTTTTCTGTTAAAAAAAACTGCAATTTTCACAGTTACTAGATTGACTTAAATACAAACCCAAAAACCCATAAATCCGGACTGCCGACTATGGGCTCTGGAATCTGACAATTACCAAAACAAATTCACACGTATCAGGAACTCGACGTGGTTTTACTTTCACCATCTAAGGAAGTGGCACACGTGCGAACCAAACCACAGCGAAACGTCACCGGTTTGATATCCTAACCAGAGCCGAAACTAACTTTTGAACGTGACTGTTCAACTCCAGCTCGTCTCCAAACCCGACAAACAAAGTCAAACAGTACAACGCAAGCCACAATTGACGGCCACGTGTCCAATGTCTACAAAGCAATTAACGAGACAATGATTGGGGTGCGTTCAATTTACCTTATTACCCCAATCAGTACACGTGGGCTCCACACAGCACAAGCGGTCACGGAGTTTCAAATAGACCCGGATGTGCTGGAACTCTAACACTTGGGTTAATGAAAGATCAAGTTAATCTCTATGTTTTTAACTAATGAACAGTTTATTTGGCGGCTTAATTTGGTGGTTAATCATCTCTTAATCTCCCAATAATACACATTCGTATATATAAATATCGACAGCTCAGTTAGCTGTCCACTCCTTTTCTTTATTCAATTCAATTCAATTTTTATTTACTTTTCCTGCTGTTCTTATAAATCTCCAGAACAGCAAGTGAGGAAGAGGAAGGGAATAATTCCACATTCAAATTCAATTTTCTTTACATTTTGACTCTACATTGATAAGAAAATTAAGATTCATTAATTGCAATTTTTTCCGGTTCTGATTGGTCGAAGAGATCTGAGATTTAGTTAGGTGGAGGGTTTTTTTAGGTTGAGACGCCATTGATTCTGAGTTCTCACGGCAAAGGCGAGTTTATTGGTGGTTATATTCGGGCGCGTGCAATGCGGCGGCGGGAGAAATCTGAAACAGGACTCAGGAGATAGTCAATATTTGCGGTTACCGGAGATCTGAGGGTTTTGATATTTTGTAACAGATACCGCCGAGAAAATAGGAGACTTTGTAATTAATTGAAAAGAAAAATAAAAGGAAATATGATGAGAATGAAGAGTAAACCGTCAGGGCTGTCACATATGAATGGCGGCTCAATTCCTCGCGGCGGAATTGGCCTTGGAGGTGAGTCAGGATCCGAATGGGAGGTGAGGCCCGGCGGAATGTTGGTACAGAAACGAACGGATACCGATCGGAGCTCCATCCCGCCACCGACAATTAGAGTTAGGGTTAAGTATGGGCCGACTTACCACGAATTGCATATCAACTCTCAGGCTACGTTTGGTAATCCATTAGAAACATTTCTCCAAGAATTAAGAATTTGAAACGTTTTTTTTTCTAACTCTGTCAGTCTGCTGATGTATTGTTGCAGGGGAGTTGAAGAAATTGTTGGCAGGGCCAACGGGATTGCATCATGAAGATCAAAAGCTATTATTCAAAGACAAAGAGAGGGATTCAAAGGCATATCTGGATATTACAGGAGTCAAAGATAAATCCAAAATCGTTCTCGTTGAAGACCCAATTAGCCAAGAAAAACGTTTCCTTGAGATGCGAAAGAATGCCAAAATGGAAAAAGCTTCCAAGTCTATCTCTGAAATCAGTCTCGAAGTTGATCGTCTCGCCGGCCAGGTTTTACTTTTGCTTGATTTTAGTTAATTACGTTTTCCCCTTTTTTGTTTTGTTTAATTTTGGGATGCATAAAATCGGCGTTAGGTGTCGGCTCTTGAGTCAGTAATTACAAAAGGTGGGAAAGTAGCAGAGAAAAACGTGCTCAATTTGATAGAATTGTTGATGAATCAATTGCTGAAATTGGACGGAATCATGGCCGACGGCGATGTCAAATTACAGAGGAAAATGCAGGTAGTTGACTTTCCAACCCAATCTCAATAGTTTATTATAACATCAAAATCATGCACACCACTCATTCGACGAAATGCCTCTGAAGGTGAAAAGAGTTCAAAAGTACGTAGAAACTCTAGATATGCTAAAGATGAAGAACTCAATGCCCAATTCACAAAACCAACAAAAGCAACAATCCAACGGATCACAAAAACCACCAAGGCACTTCAATGGCCACCGATTAGTAACAATAGACGAAGAACAACCACCACCACCAACAAAGCGGTCCAACGGCAATTTGCTAGACTATAACTCAGCAAACGGACCGGCAGTCGTTGTTACAACTCAATGGGAAACATTCGATTCAACTCCAGCTCCTTCTACATCATCATCAAGAAACAACAACAATCGACCCGATTTTCCGTGGGATTTCTACAATTGATCAAGGGTTAGTAGTTCACTTGCATATGCCACTTTAGCTGTTATTTTTCGTTCCAATGTGTGTGGATGTGATTTGTCTTTCGGGTTTGATTTCTTCATCCGGTCCAGTTGGTTTGCTGTGTGATGAATATTATTAATCATCATCTCTCAATTCTTTCCTGTACTTAGATTATTGTTTAGGACCAATTTCTGCCTCTTGCCTTATAAGGTACCCATTTCAGTTGACAAATAATTGGGGGCTACTTCAGAATAGTTTATTTTTCTTATCATCATCATCGTCATTTCTAGTAACTTTTGTTCACTCTTTAAGAATTTGTGGTTGTTGTTCTCAAGAAACAGATATATTCGTTTCTTATTTGTATGATTCTATTTCTGACACTCTCATCATCGTGAATTTAGATTCCAATTCAAAGATGAAGGAGAAGTATAGTTTTTATTCTTTTTTTTTTAATCTTTTTTTATCTTTCTTGATTTCGAATTCGTCTCTTGTTTTTGCTTCGACCGGGTGGTTGTTAAAATTAACCAGTAGTTTGCAGGCCTTTCCATTTGGTTCTTAAATCTTGTGTCTTCCTTGTTTTCCAATTTATTCCTTGCTTACATTTTCTATTTTGATATCAGGCATAATTGCTCATACATTTACTAAATAGCAAAATTAAGCAATATTAGTTGATGATTGAACTTTTATACATTGCTTCCTGTAGTGGTTACAAAATGCCAAACTTTTGTAACCCATTCAAACAGTTCTCCCAATAGTTGGAGGACAAGTGTAAAAAGTGTAGGTGAAATGATACCTCATGTTAGTTTAAGAAAAATCTTATTAAATGGAGCATGTGTTTCAAGTATGATTAATATCTACTTTTAATTACACTTGCCAAATTTAGTAAAATCCCTTTTCTTGTACACCTAAGACCTGAAACTTCCTAGGCTGGGGTTAGAGTAAAGGCAAAGCATTTTATATCTAGATGCTATTGCATCATTGAATTCCACAAATTTCGGTTATCGTTGCCAAGTCTATACTTTTTAATAAAGAATTATAATTATAGTTACGGGTGTATTAGGAATCATGATTTGGATTTTTTATCTTCAAAATTTACAAATATTTGAATTGAATTACTTTGAAAATGTTGATTCCAAACAAGAGGTTAATAACTCATACTTAACACGAATTGGATACATTTATTAAATAGCATCTATTAGCAGCATATGCAATTGGCATACATAGTAATTCATAAACTTCAGTTCTATAGAATTATGCATAACAATTTTTTTTTGAAGTGTTTATAGAGATGAGAGATTGAAGTGATTAAGACGAGAAGATAAAATCACGCATTTGTTAAGTAGACTCTTTTCTCCGCCCACGAATAGAATAAACATACATGGATAGGATGCTTCTCAACATTTAAGCATTCCTTGATAAAAGGCAGAAGATTTATATTCTAATAAACTTGTGTACTTAAAGTTAAAACAAGAAATGTCTGCTAAAAAACAGAGGTAGGAGTCGAAAATTTAAAAAACTTCACTCGCATCTGTCGAAAATATGGTGAAATTTCTTGTTAGCGGATCTTTGCCCATATGAAAAGGTCCTGGAACTGTTCAAAAACTGATGTACGGAAAGCAACTACTCTTCATTCTTCAATGAAAGTAAAAGTAATTGGCACTTCATGATGGAATAAACGTAAAAGCAATCAATTGTATAGTGAAAGTGAGTACAAGTATGTAAAGTTTGCTATGATATAATTTTAGAAGTACAAAAATAAGTGCTAAAGGATTGGGTGAATTATTTGATACGTGTCACAAATTGATTAATTGTGCACAATATAATAATAACATGAGGGATTTGAAAGCTCACTCAAACATTAAATTTAATATGGGAGCCTTCACAGATTTATGGAACGGGCTTGGTTTTTATATAAATACCTAAGCTTGGTTCGAACCCGGCCCGACGAATAATTTTATTTATTTATTATATATTTATACATTAAATTTATAATTATTTTAAGTTCCTATATTTTTATCCTATTAAATTTGATAATTGATTACAATAAATGTTACTTAATATTAAAGATTTTAAGTAAACAATACAATTATATTAAAAATTTAAACATTTTTTGATATACTTTATATTTTTTAACTTAGTTTAATAAAAAATTTATAACAAAAAAAAATATTCATGAGCTTGGACTGGGCTTGGAAATGACTTTGTAAAAATGGCCCGAGCCTGAAATTTTAAAGTATGGGCTTGGGTCGGACTTGGGTTAGCATTTTTTTTGTAAACAAACCAGCCAAATTATATACTTTTTATAGTAGGGTTGGCATGTGATAAAGACAATATAGCTGGCCAAAAAGGAGAAAAGAAACTTGCTGATAATCAGTTTCAAATTATATAACATCCATGGTGTTGAATATGTGAGTTGAATTGCACTTTTAACCCAGGGATCCGAAGAGTTGGATCAGGTTTCGGCTGGCCTTAGTTGGTTTTAACTAAAAATTTAGTAATATAAACTGTTGAAAATAATTTTCGGGTTTCGATTAGAGTAGACCTTCGTAAGATAATTAAACTTTAGTTCATCCCAAGTAGGGGTGTTAACAATATCAGTTATTCACAAATACTTTGAGAATCGACTCGCTTAAAACTCAATCAGAGTTTGATTTGATAGCGCTCTATTTGAATTCGAGATCAGTTAGAGATATTTAAAATTAAAGTCAAGCAATTTTAAATTCGATCATGTGCTCGTAAATATGTTCATTTAATTTTTCTTCTTAATCAATAAAAAAACAAATATAGTTTGTCAGTAATAATTATTATTGTACCACGATTATTTGTAAAATGTTGAATAATCCAAAAGAAGATCCCATCCAATTTCTTAGAATTTATTATTTTATTGTTGATTTAGTTTATTGGCTATGTAACCAAATGTATATTGACTATATACTAAATGTATATTGCAAACCTTGTTTTTACATTAACACTTTAGCTTAATATTGTTGATTATATATTAGAACTTTATTTTGTCAAAATTTAGTATTTGAAAAATAATAATAGAAAAATAAACCCGACTAAATGTGACTCGTTTAGTCTCACAGATTCGTGAGCTTAAATATCTGAAGCTCAATGAGCTTCAAACCGAGCCGAACCGACTATTTTCATTTACAAGCCGAGTCGATGCAAGACTGTTCAGTCACGATTGCTTATTAATCCCTTGAGCCCAGCCCATCAAATATTATTTTGTAAAATTAAAAATTTTCATTTCTTTAATATTACTTAAATACATTTTTTAAAATTTAACTTCTAATAATATTGTAAACCACCAAATTAAATTTTATGTGAAATCCAAAGATATTTTTGAAAGTTTCAACCTTCCAAATATTTTATTAACAATCTAATGATGCGGTGGAAAAATCATTTTAATTGTGCAATTACGTTTACATAGATACGAAGAAAAATCCCCACACACCTTATGCGTGGTTTGAACCTAAGACATCTATAAGTTAGAGATCCAATCTTAACTAATATACTAAAACATTCACGACAAAATTTTAGTTACGTTACTTATAATAAATACATATAACATATTTTATATATTATTATTATCATGTGACTAATATTTAGGCATGATTGAAATAAAACAATCCTATAGGTCCTAGGTTTGTGTCCAAACAAAGGTGAGGCGAAGTTTTTTTAAGTAAAAGCAACTGCAAAAAAGTTTTGTAACATATACAAACATTATCAGGTTTTATGTGGTCGGATCTGGTTCAGGGTTGGAGACCAAAACCAAATGTCACGCACAATACTCAAGACTTCAACATAATCGGACTTGGCCAGATCTATGCTCATTTATTTAAGCCAAACTCACATATATAGAGTGGGTTGGGACGGGCATAGCTGGTCGTGCCTGCCTTCTTAATCAAAGACAAACTTAACTAAAAAGTTTCAAACACAACATGCATAGGCTGAGAGGTATCTATCACATTCTTTAACAAACTTGGGCAAGGAGAACTTGCTATCAAACTGGGCTGTTAAATTAAATAGAACAAAAACAAACGAAAGAACGTGAAAAACGATGGAATATTCCTACTGAATCCATCATAACTCATGCATCATTCTATCTTTTCATGGAGTAACTATTCCACGAGAGGTGCATAGACTAGGAAAAGATTTGATGGATGCAACATATATTCAAAAATTTTGCACAATCATATTCCATTGGAATAGCTATACCATAAACTAAACAACCAAAAAATTTAGCTTCTTGCTTCCCTCGATTTTGAAAACCTACCATCTAAGTATCCATAGCAACAATAAAACGCAAAAATGTATGGCAACAATGACAAAATGGAGCATAAAAATGCAAGTTTCATAATGTAATTTCTAGTAACAACCAGAAATATAAAATTGTAGAAACAGAACACAAACTACATAATAATCCTATCTATTCCTACATTACAAGACAGAGAGCATCCGTTGCAATTAAGTTTTTGTTCATCAAAACGGTATTAAGTACCAACTTCAGCAACAGAAAACCAAAACAACCACTAACGATCTTCCCAAACCACCACGCCCGCCTCACTCGTCAGCCACAGGTGATCGGCTGCATTGTAAACAATAAGAAAACCATTTTTAACTTAAACGAGTCAAAATTTCAAGACAAAAAAAAAGACGAAAACGTCAAAACTAAAACCTGTTGTATCTGTCATTCACAGGGCTTTCAGCTCCGCCCTCGTTAGGGCTGTCCCTCTCCTCAGGCACGGAATTCGGACGACCATTTTCAGGGCTCAACTGACCCTTCTCGTAAGGACTAGCAGAACCCCTTCCATTCTCAGTGCCAGTCCTCTCCCTCCCATACGGACTTCGAGATCTTTCACGAACATTGTCTGGGCTTCTTCGCTCTCTCTTGGGAGGGCTGGCCCTCTCTCTCCTGTAAGGGCTACGGCTGGCACCTCTATCATTGTCCGGGGTGGCCCGATCTTTCTTGTATGGACTTGGGCTGTGGCGGCGGCGGCCATAGTCTGGGCTAGCTCTCTCTCTCCTGTACGGGCCGGGGGGGCTGGGGCCATGGCCGTAGTCGGGGCTTCCTCTTTCTCTTCGATATGGGCTCGGGGACCTCCTCCTGTCATGGTTTCGCCTGTCAGGTGACCTGTCACGGCCTCTTTCTGGGCTGTGCCCATCCCTCCTCTCATCATCATCTCGAACAGCGTATTCCACAGAAATAACTCTGTCCACCAACTTGCTGCATTTTCACAAGCCAAAGAATTGGAGCACAGATCATTACCACAGCATGAATATCTAACTCGAAATCATTAGCGTCAAGATAAGCAAGTAAATGCTATTCACCCCTTCAATATACAAGGAATAATTGCGTGAGGGGGGCAAGGAGAGAGGAAAATTCCAGGATGGGAAAACTAACCTCGAGTTTGTTGCTTCTAATGCCTTTATGGCATCCTCTTGCGATTCGTACTGAACAAATGCATAGTTTCTTCTAATCCTAACGCTCACAATTCTTCCATAAGGCTCAAAGTGCCTCTCCAAATCCTTCGTCCTGGTATTGAGTGGATCAAAGTTGATGACAAACAAAGTCTTTGATGGTCTAGCATTCCCCGAAGATCTTCTCGAGTTCACAGGCCTTCTAATGCCCCTTTCTTGCTATAAAAGGATCAAACCAAAAACCACAACAAAAATTAGATCCAAAACTTTTAGTATGAAACTAAGTAGCACATTATCTACCGCAAAATTTTATGTATTACCTTTGTCCATTCAACACGAAGCCGGCGGCCTTTACGGCCAAATTCAAGTCTATCAAGTCCTCGAATGGCATCCTCTGCATCTCTCTCATCTTCCATGTATATAAATGCAAATCCTATGCACACAAACAAATAAGGACCCAAGTACAACTAGTGATAATTACACATGCTATACACCAAAAGGATCTGATGTTACATACAACAATCTTTCAACATAAGACCGAGAGTTTCACCTTTTGCTGTCCAAAAACTAACTAAGATTTGAATAAAACTTTTGGCAACCCTCCTGATATCTACGTACTAAGCGACAGTAAAAAAAAGTAGCAACAGACCTTGTGTGATGAACTAAATGTCAAGGAACTAGTATCCAAAAATGGATGATGTCTCAAGGTGGGTCAATGAAATAGTGTCTTCTCCATATATTCTGTTGCCTCTTCTGTGAGGTCGGCAATGTGTCTATCTGAAAACATGTCTGATATTGGAGACTGATAAAATGCATGTGGAATGAAAGAGGCAAAAAGTGCTCAGGAAAATTGGCAATGACTCTTCTTGATAACAAGAAGAGGAATCTAGTCACAGGCATGAAACAGGATTCTGATGAGCCCATCCATTAGCCAGGTAAGTGTATGGATTTCCCAAGATAATCCTGCGTCAAAGAAAATGCTGAGTTTGGGGGATTCATGCTTCAAAAACATACTTTCTTTTTTGTTTAAAATATCCTTAACCCCCCACTAGAGCTCAACAAAGAAAATTGCTGCTTTTGAGTACCATAATCTGGGGTATGTGATCTTGAAAAGCCATTGCATGTGAAAGCTGGCCCTTTTATTAGGAACATAAATCTGAACTCTGACTTGGTGGAAGACTTGGCAGCTTGTTTTCGAGGATGATTAGAGATATTGTTATAAAAAGAAACACTAAGAAAGCAGCATTGAATACAACACTTACTAATGATATATTACTACTATCTGGTATTATTATTTGCAAAATTCATAGTCAACCATTTGAAGATTATGGATAGTTAAGAGCAAGTAATAAATCTGAAGCATCATTGGAAGTGAAATTATAGTGCAGCTGCCCCATGTAGCCATCTGCCTCCAGAACAGAAATTCTTCAATAATACTTTGCTATTTGAAAATCCAACTTTGTCATTTCTCAACTGGTACTGGCCTTGCTTTACTCCTTTCAAAAGGAGCCACAATAAATGATATAACGTGGAAGCCACCAATGAGTTTTTTTACAATAATAAAAGAGTATTTCAGATTCATCATCAGAAAGAAAAATTAAAAGGACATCATGTCCCAATGACTTGTTTAACGTGATATATAAACTTCACAGACTGCAATTTTGTTCAAATACTTCTTTATCATCACATCTTAGCAGATCAAGTTCCATTATCAAATGTGAAATTAACCGGGCTATACAAAACCAGTCTGAATCATAACGATGGCAATTATAATAATGCAATTAAAAAAATTATTGCAAGGATTATTACTAACCAGATTTCATATCCACTCTTTCAACTCTACCATAACGTCTAAAAAGACGTTCAAGTTCAGACTGCCGGGCATCATACTCGAAGTTTCCACAGAAAATTGGCTTCATGCTGCCTAGACAAATAAATAAAGATTCATATAAATGAACATTATGTTACAATTTCGGAACTTAACAAAAATTGAAACACAATCACCTCAAAATGTATAAATAAATTGCACCTAAACCAGTCCATAAGATGAACACATTACAGTTACGAGTCCTAAACCAGTCCTCGATGCTCTTCTTTTAGCAATTAATCATGACAGGGTTTAATTAAAAAAAAATTGGAAGGACGATGAAAAAAAAAACATAGCATACAAATTGGCCGGAAATTTAATCAGCAGTATCAAAAAAGATAAATAGATGGCAGTTAAAATCTAGGCTTAATGCATCTTGATCCCCCTAAACTTGTCTCTAAACTCCGAATTCCCCCTTGAACTTTGAAATGTTCTCAATGACCCCTTAAACTTGTCTAAAAGTTCTTAATTTCTCCCTGAACTTGTCCCTAAACTCCGGATCCCCCTGAACTTTGAAATGTTCTCAATACCCCTTGAACTTGTCTAAACTTTATCCAACACCCCCTCAATGCAACATGACAAGTTGCGTTAACGAGAGCGAGAATGAAAAAAAACTATTTAAAAAAATTAAAAAAGAAAAAGATATCCAATGTTAATATTCTAACGTTACAAAAATTCAAATCCCTAAATCGTTTTTCATCTATTTAACACCCGAATTAGATTTCTCTTTCCAAATCGAAAACTTTTGGACAAGTTCAGGGGAAATTGAGAACTTCTAGACAAATTCATGGAGGCATTGAGAACATTTCAAAGTTCAGGGAGTCTAGAGTTCAGGGACAAGTTCAGAAAAAATTGAGAACTTTTAAACAAGTTCAAGAAGGTATTGAGAATATTTCAAAATTCGAGGAAATCCGGAGTTTAGGAACAAATGCATTAGGCTTAAAATCTATAACAACGAATACAAAGCAGAAAACAAAGAAAACGGTAATAAAGCTGAAGCAATAAGAACAGATCTAAAAGTAAAAGCCAGATCTACTGCAATCGATAAAAAAATGGCAGATTGGACCAGAATTTCTTGTGCGTCCTGCTAAAGAATTTTCGAATCGTACAGGAATTGAAAAAGAATAAAGAATATGAAGTGGATTGATTTACCTCTTGAACTACAGATCGAAGTGAGGGCTGCAATCAACGAACTTAGAAACCCTAGCAACAGAGCCTAAATGCCATATGCTTTTGAGATACTTTAATTTCCTCTCCAGCACGTTGACAAAACTAAAAATATATTCATGATAATGACATCCTTTTTCCACGCGAGTCCCTCATCATTTATTTTATTTACAAAATCACCCTTCTTTAAAACTACTGTCTTATAAATTTCGCATGATTACGCCTAACGTCTAAACTCTACTGACTAGCGCTTAAATCCATCCAGGCTCTGATTAATCCCCGTTTAGATCCCAATTCACCTTTGACCGCCCGACTAACGCCTCACGCTTTTTAAAACACTGTCTAAAACATAAATTGTACTTTCATCTTTGAAAATAATATATATCGGATTCAGTTTGGATTTAATTGAAAAAGAAATTAATTTATAAATGGAAATAAATTTCTACCGAACTAATTTTTCTGAAACAATAGAAACAATTTTGTCTATTAAATTATTTTCAATAAAGAATATAGCAATCCATTGTCTATTATGGCTTATCATAATCATTTCACTAAATAAGAAAATTTAAAATATTTTTATATAAAACATTTATTTCAAAATATATACCTGAAATGAATAATAAAAAAATAATTATTTAATTATGATTTATATTTTATCTCTTGGTCCTTATTTTATATATTCTAAAAGTTCAGATTCGCTGCACAAAATAAAATAAATTCTGTTTAGGTATTAGAAAGGGTATAAAAAATTAGTTTGACATAAGTAAAATAAAATCCATCCTACATGAAATCCAAATTTCAAAAAGTTATGTTAGAAATGAATAGTTTCAAAACATTGAATTCATGGAATTGATTTTATTAGGACGGCTTATCTCAACAGAATTCATTCACAAAAAAAATTTAAAATCCTATTCTTTCCATAAAAATATATTTTGAAATGAAAATAAAATCTATATAATGGAATCGCTCATGATGAAATTGGATTTTCATCCCATAAATGATAGTTCTAGAGGATTTCATTTCCGAAACTAGGTGTTTTTTATACTCACCTTCAAATTTTGAAATCAAGATTACTTTGTATGAATGTTTCAGAATCTGATTATCTTTGTATTTGAAAAACAATTATAACACTTTTTAAGTTATTTCCAATGTTAGTCGAAGATTAATCGGGCCTAGGTGAGAATTAATCGGGGCCTAGGTAGATTTAAATGCTAGTCAGCAAGGTTTAAGTGTTAGACGTAGTCAGGCGGCGACCATCTAAATAGTGCCTAAACGAGGCCTAGGCGGGGACTTTTGAAACAGTGATTATTTCATAGATAGATACTTGTAATATATGTTTGAATTGTTGATTTTAGGCCAGATGCATTATTACATATTTGGTTCTAAATGTCGAATACCACCCTAAACTTTCAAAATGATCAATTTTCTCCCTTAACTTGGCAAAAATGCACCAGTTTACCTCTCCTAAATGTCACGTGTCAACTTCTGGTTGGAGAGAGAAAAATCAGAATAATGATATATTTGACAAGTCAAACCAACCAGATTCGGATACGTGGTGTTGAGAGGGAGGTTAAGTGGTTCACTTTTGACAATTTGAAGAGAATATTTGATCTCTTTGCAAGTTAGAGATGGTATCGGTTATTGGAGACAAGTTGAGAGGAGGGTAATGATATATTTGACCTTAATTTTACTATTCTTTTCATTGTCAGATTTTCTAGATGATAATATTATCCTATTTTTTGAAATTGTTGCTTTTCATTGCTAAGACGATTGTGGATTCTGTTCGTAAAACATGCATGTGAACTCTTGAAGAGATCACAATTTATAGAATATTTTGTAACCATAAGATTTTGGTCTAATGAAAATACCCCGTCTTAAATTGGAGTAAGAAAGTGGGATCATGAGTTCCAGTCTCAGATTCATTTATAGTTTAATAATTTTATATTACTAAAAAATCTCGGATTAATTTTGGTAATTCTGTCTTTCCATTCCTTTGACAAATATGACGCAGAATTATTCATTCGAATTAGCGTGTTCGGTAATTTTAATTAATACAATTTTTTGCACTGTATTAATTTAATGAATTAATCACTTTCATTTTAAGTATGAATTAATACGTTATACAAGACCGTCTTTGATAAATATGAGACCCTGAACGAAAAAGATGAGTCCATTTTCAATACTATAGATTACCGATTAATAAATTGCAATCAGATTATTGCTATTAAATCTATCGGCATATCATGCAATGTATTTCAATGATTACTAAAAAATTATAGATGAAATAATATCGAACTATTGTCTAAATATTTTGTTAATAATTTTTTTTAAAAGTATATGTTATGTCCTGAAACTTTTATCAAAAGGCGAAGGAATTTCAACCCAGTTTTAAAATTTTGAAAATTGAGCTATGTAGTAATAACGAATCCATGTTTGAAGAAAATGATTGTGTTTGGGATGATAAAATAATAGTAGAAAGTAAATGGCAGGAGGGAGAAAAAGTATTGTTAGACTTTTTCTCCCTCCCTACCCAACAAACTTACAAGAGAAGAAGACAAAGAGTCTTAGGTGGAGAAGTTGTAATTTTCCATTATGTTTACTTAAATATAAATGACCGATTTTTCAATTTAAATTGAATTAGTCACACAAACCAAATTTATAGAAATTACAAGAAAAAAATATAGTCCGAAAACTAAATTTTATCTATTAGCCAGTTCAAGTTTATTAACTTTTGAATACATGACCATGGTAGTATGGTGTAAGGGTCATGCACACATCAATCCATCAAAGTGATCTTATAGATATTAAATACACAACTAACTAACCCTTAATTTCATGATAAGTGGAGTCCGCTACATGAATCATTTGACGTTATAAAAATCTATTAAAAATCAAATGCTTGTCAATATCTACCACATCTTTCGAAACAATTTCTCTTCAATATGTAATCTTTTGTTCCCCTCTCCTCGATCTACCTTTTACTTTCTATTTCTCACACTTTCTAAGATAAATATATTCGTATGTCTTCGTAGCACATGTTCATACCAGATTAGTCACTCTTCTCAAAATTTATCCTTTGTGTGCTACACTAGTCTTTTTGCTAATGCAAAACTTACAAATCATCATTTCAGCCACACTCATTCTTTGAATATGTTGAGTTTTAGTCCGCCAACATTCGCTCCTATATATCGTGGTCGACCTAATTACAGTTCTATAAAATTTTTCATTCAATTTTAGACTATCTTCTTGTCACACAAGACTCCTTTAGCACTTCTTTGTTTCAATCATCTTACATTGATTCTATGAATTACATCATGTCATTCATTTCATCCTCTAAAAAAATAGAACCTACATACTTAAAACATATGTAATTTGGCACAATTGTATCACCTAGTTTTACTATCTCCTCCAAATAAAATTCAACCCAACAATAAATTATATTAACAAAAAAACACATAGTAGTACCCATTAAAACATATAATAATTAGATAAAATATTCATTTTTGACATACAAATTTATTTAGAGGAAATCATTGGTAGGATTGGTATACAGTCAATCTCCAATCGTCATAAGTGAAACCCAAATGAAAAGGCAAAAAAAAAAAATTTGGATTCGGAGATGAACTATGTACCAATCCCACTTTTGACTCCTCGCTTAATTATAAAACTAAAAACATATAAAGCAAATTATGTCTACCATGAAAGGAATTCAAAGGACAACATAATCAAACTGAGGTCTTTAATACTTAGATAAAATAAAGGTAAACTATAAAATCCGAATCCAATCATCTTCTGGTCAACTGTTTATAACAGTTCAGTAAGGATTATTTCCAAGCAAGATGTCCAAGAAATCCTCCCCCCATCCCTGCATTTTTATATCAAAATTTTATTATTAATATGAGTCAATTTAATCATAATGTAATTAATCATAGTATGTATAAAAATGAACAAACCTGATTCTCATCAGATGTTCGGATAGCTTTAGCCATGCCGATAAGATCAGAATCCATCTGTTCGTCAGGGTTGCTTTGAGTCTACATTGATATAGAATAAAAAATGTCAACTTGCTTATCTCATTGATTCCCTAACGCAAAAAGATTGTTTATGAAATAAACGTGCCTGAGCCTCATTAAAACTTGGAATATAGCTATCCATGGAGTTCCCATTAGCGCCGAAATCGGCATTCACAGTTTCTTCTACACTTGCACTCTGGATCTATAAGGAGAAACACAATTGATATATAAGATTAAAAAAATATATTATTTAAATTTTTTTTTGAATGAGTTTGCAAAAGAAGACTTGCCTCATGAGAGCCTTGCTCATTGGAAGGAGCATTGTCCAGAAGAGTACACGAGTTGGAAAATTCAACATTAAGGAAATCATTAGTATTAATTTCTGGCTGATAGGAGCTATCAATGTTCACTGCACCTTCCACATTTTGGTGCTATAATAGACAAATTATAGAATGTTAGATATATAAACAAAATTTGGACAGCAACTTATTATTAGTGCACATATATAAACTCACCTGGAATGGAGTTGTAGAGTTGAGGGAACCGAAGACAAGATCAAGATCACAATCTTCAAGCAGTACTGACGGATTATTATTATTATTACAACTGGTACCCGGATTATTAGAAACATCATTAAAGAGGTTGAAACCAAAGTCATTTCCAAGACCAGCATTAGCATTTTGCTGGGACATCAAAGGAGCACTCAAAACGGAACTATTTTCTCGATTTCCGACGTTAAACGGCATAGAAATCTGATTAGCAGCAGTCCCAAAAGAAGTTCCTCTTCCTTGACCCAAACAGTTTCCCAAATTAGAAGAAGAAAACCCAGCAGCTGTATTAGGCACATAACCCGACACAATATTGCCTAGAAACCCATTGTCTATAGCAGTGCGATTGCTCCAATTCGTCGCAGAATAGCCGAGATTAGGAAGCCCAGTTGACAGGTCACTGAGATTTCTAACGGGCAACATTTGCCCAGTTCTTATCTCGCCATTGCAAGCATAATTAGTAGCATTAGGGTTCGAAGGCGGAAACGAAGCATAATTTCCCGATTGGAGATATGGAGATGGACTGGCGAAGTTCTGAAAACTTGACCCAAGAGATTGGTTTTGATTTAGGTTTTGGTTTTGGTTTTGATACATCGAAGACATCAATGGAGGTGCATTGTTGGAGTGCAATGGCGGCGTGGAATACCTGGAGGGGTTATGGAGGGAAAAGGGGTTGGAGCCGCTGAAAGGGGGGCGGTGGAGGGTGGAGGAAGCGGCCAGGAGGCTGGACTGGCCAGGGCGGAGCAGCGGTGGGGAATTGGCAGCTGAGGGTTGATGATGATAGCGAGAGAAGGGAAAAGTGGAGTTGGAGAGGGAAATGGGGGAGTTGATTAAGGAAGGATTATAGCCAGTTGCGAAAGATGACCTAAGGATTCTTTCGGACATGCCATGTGAAGTCCATAATCCCCTTTCTGCTACCTTCTTCAAGAACATTCTGTACTTCTGCACCATTATATTCACGTTTTCCACCATTATTTATTTCACTTCTTGCTTAAATTTATAATAACTATTACCCTAATTTTAGGTGCATGTTATATTGGGTCTAGGGTTAAAAGTGGGATAGAAATTCCCGAACCCGACGACGATCCATTCCAATAAAAATCCTCACGGGACGGAGAGGAGATGACACTCCATCACTCGTTAAATCCCCAAACACGAGAAGCATAGTATAAGATAATAAATGTTATAACTATACAAAAAAATAATTAAAATAATATAAACAAATTACAATGGAATGTAAGAACCATAAGTTTTGAGCGTAGTTAATAATTTTAGTGATACAAAATTACGCCTAGAATGTTTATATCAATTTTCCAGGATAATGAACTAGAGAATAGTTATGTAAACGAGTCGAGCCGAGTTATGTTTTGATATTTTTGTGTTTGTTTTGTTTAATTTTTATACGAACATGAGTCGAACCGAACTTGAATTCGAGTTCAAAATTCTGTTTGTGTTCGTTTGTTTGATTTTTGTTGTATTAGTTTACTTTTATATAGGAATACTTTATATAAAGTTCTATAAAATTTTATTTTTGATATACAACTATAATGATCAAGTAAGTTCACGAATCTCTAATCGCGTTTGTTCACAAGTTAACGAACCGAATTTTGACTTATTCATGTTCAGTTCGTTTATAATTTAAGTCATAAAATAATGTCCATGAACTACTTATTTATAAATCGAATCGAGCTGAGTCGAGCTTTTATCGAATCGAGCATCGAGTTGTTCATGAACAACTTGGCTCATTTACACCCCTACTGGGAAATTGCCAATGGGAAAGGGGAATATATTATTTCCCTGAATAATGTGAACTTTTGTTCAAAACTTTATTCAGGGATAGTGGATCCATCTAACTTTTCAACTTTTTAATTGTATCTTTCAGAGTAATTTAATCAATTATTGAATTATTGGTATCAAAGTTAATTACGAGGTAATCTACATATTATTCAATATAAGCGTAAGTTCGCAAATTTTAAAAAAATTTAATGATTAAGATTAAAAGACATATTCAAGTCTTCGAAGCCCATAATTTATTTTCTTATCATTTATCTTCTTATTTTCTAGTTAGCAATTATTCAACATTTTTATTTTTCTTTTTTAACCTTTAAAGTTCGTAATTCAATGTTTTGTTTTCAAATCTATATTCAATTTTCCAATTGTTAATCTCTTTGGTGAGTTCTGCTATTTGAGAAACAAATTTATAGTAATGAGTAAAATATAATTATCTAAGTAAATATTTGATATTATAAGAAATTATACTAATTTATAGTGAGTCACTGCATATTTTGTTAATGATGTTTTTATAGGAAAATTTGACTTCAAAATTCACATTTGTACTTCAAAATCTAGAGTACTTTTTTTTTTGTTTATGAAGTTAACTAGAGACAATGATTTATCAAACAATTTTGATAAACACATTGACAATATTTTACAAAGGTTGAATCTAAAAGACCTGAAATTTTTTTTATTTCCTGAGATATTTCATAAATCGCAAATATATTTTTTATATAATATTTATTAGAATATATTTCTATTTTAAGTACAATTTTTTAATCTCTCTGGTTTTTCTTTAATTTAGGATACTCAGATGTTATGACGGACTTCAATTGTTGCGTACAAAGTAATGATTACTTTGTAAACGTGATGGGCTGGCATTTTTTAAAGAATGAAGACATATTTATCAGAAAGTTTCTTACATTTTCATCTCATAAAAAAATACATTTCATGAGAGAAAATTATGCTAATGACTTATTTTCCCTCTTATCCCTTCAGCATTTTTTATCAAGAAACAAAAAAAAAAAAAAGAAAAACTACACTCAATTCTCACATAAATCACAAATTTTGAGCGAGTTGAACAACTTTGATAGTATATTTAACCTACTTACAGCGTTTATCAACATAAACAAAAATTAATATCTATTTTACTAAAAGTATACATTTTTTTTCTTTTGTATTAGTATTTTCACGTTGTTAAATTTGCCCCAGTTTTTCAACTGTGTTATTATAATATATAGTTTATGTGAATATTAGACTTTGATTGTATGTGATTTGAACTCATTTTAAATTTTTTATTTTTTTTTGCTTTACAAGGTTGAGAAGCTATACAAAAATATTCTCGGTTTACATAAAAACATACACATACATATACTTATTTAATTAATATATTCAAACCTGTAAATGGCTAGCAACATTTTCTCTTGTGAGTCCAGGAACATTCATGAACTCAAGAATTCTCTTGGGTACAGCCTCTGCATAAACCAAACAAATCAATAAAAATAAGTAAAAAACAACAACAATTTCTGCATATATTTTAAGTAGAAAAAAATTGATTATGAAACACAAATTAAAATGTAGAAAATAAAATGCATACTTTCCAAGCCAATGTGGTTGATAGCCTGCAAGAATCGATTATGAAGAGAATTAGTCCAAATAATTTTAGCCTTTTTGGGTGCAATATTAGCCACTTCATCTTCACCATCTCTGATTCTTTTCTTCCCTTTCTGGCTACTCTCTTCGTTCACCGATGATGCTGAGCTCACTTCTTGTTCAAATGACGACCCAATCTCCTCTTCTATGCTCTTGTTTTTCGCCATCGTTTCTTGATCAACAACAACCTCTGATTTCCCTTTCTTACTTGCTACCGCACACTCCCAAGCTTTCTTAATATCTTGTTGTTTCACCGGTTTCACAATATGAAATACCGCTCCACTATCTAAACTGTTTGCGATTATACTTTCTACTCTATCTGAGAACATAACTGCACGAAAAAAACTCGGTGAGTCTTATATCTCAATTCGAACTTTTAATCTAAGAGACTTCATTTGACCTAAACAAACATTAATAATAAATTTGTGCACACTTACAAATGACTGGAATCTTGAATTTTTTATCTACTTGTTTTTGTAGTTCCCATCCATTTTTGCCAGGCACATGAAAATCGACGATAACCAAATCAAATTTTTCGTCTTGAGCTTGTATAGTCGATAAAGCGTCTATTCCGTTTCGTTCAGTGATTACAGAAAGTTCTATCAATTGATCTGTAAATTCACAATCAAACAAATTTATTAAGAAAATGCATGGAACATGTTAAATATGAAAATGGAAATGTTAGATTGATATCTTGTTAATGTTAATAGTGTTTAAAATAATATAAAGTTTATTATCTAGAGAGAAAATGTATCTTTTGAAAGTCCTTCAAAGAACTGTAATAATGAAATGCGCTTAGATTATTTTTTTTCAGACTAAAATTGATACAAATGAATATGAATTTAGCTTACAATCTTTTGAAACTTTACATTCAGATTAAGTCTTAATAACTAAATGGTTGTCTTATACTAGTTATAAACAGTTTCCATGTATGCTCATCCATATTAAAAAAAATATATAAATTAGATATGTTTTGTTATTTAAGTCCAAAGTGAAATCTTAATTTTTTTTTTAAAAAAATTATACATTTTCATTTGTCAAAACGCCCAAAGACTTTTTTTAAGGCTATGAAACATAGAAAAAACACATTAAAACGATTTTATATGTGTTCGTCGAATTGAAAGAAACGAATGATTGTAAAAAGCAATCATTTTATAAAAGAGGGTGAAACCCAAACAATAAAATTGTTTTTGAGAGATGAGAGAAACAAGAAGATCTAGGAAAGAAAGTTAAAACTCAGCGATCCATTTAGATACAAATAAAGATCTTCGATATTGATTTAAGATATCAATCGAAAGCGTGTTGAAATTTATTTACATAGTATTATCTCGTATGTCGAAATTTTGAAAATATTCATGGATCAGAAAACGTGAGACTCGATCTGACTACGTATGTGAATACTTTTTGATTAAAAAATTTGTAGCTGAATCTGAATTCGAGTAGGGATGATTCTTGAAAGGGGTGAAACTCTGTCAAAAGTTTAAATAAGATATCTATTTTGTTCATGGGGAAAGAACTTATTGCCATTCTTTCCACCATTTGATGGTGAAAACACGAGACTGAATGACATAACAAGAGGAAAAAGATGATTGAAAATTCGGGTTGAAAAATGGAAAAGGGAAGCTAGAAGCCACTCTAAACACCATTTGTTGGTGATATCAGGAAGAAAAGAAACAATATAAAATCGTTAAGGAAACGGGCGAATAATTGGAATAAGGTAGCTGGGTAAAAGATCGATTTTGAGATAAAGGATACCTTGGAGACTGCAAGTTTTGAGCATAGAAGAGACAATAGCAAGAGAGATAGAGTCATCATCTACTACCAATATTTTGATTTTCACTAGAGGATTTTGGCTCATATTTCACAATTTGATTCCCAATTCCTAACCCCAATTTATAGAATTGAAAATACCACTCTCTTACACCAGGACAACAAATTTCTTACACTTGTCATAACCTTTCTTATATAGAGTTTATAATAAAAAAATCATAATTGTTATTTCCATTTTATTGTTTGAGAGATTTATAATATTGTAACAATTAGAAAAATTCATTAGCCCACTGGAATTTGTTAGTATAAATGTAAAAAAATCTAGCTTAAATCAACATTCAGTGGTTTTAACCAATATTAAGATATCCTCACTAAGAGTTCTTTCTATGGAAGATTTTAAAATCTTTTATTTATTCATATCTGTTTCTAGGTTTCATTTTCCATGTTAAGATTGATTGTGAAGTTGTAAATGATTGTCTCTAATACGAAAATAAGAAAAAAAATACTGTGTAACTAATTATTGATCATTGATATCATTTTTTAATATATACATACATGTTTATAGTGTAATTTTTTTTATATCAAAATTTATAGAATGTTATAAGTTAAACTGCATATTTTAAATAAGAATATGACATTGTTCTTCTGGCAACTTTTTCTTAAATATTACATATTTATACGTGAAATAAGTAATAAGTAAACAATCAAGAACATAAAAAAAATTAAGAAATAGATAGTCAGGGAATAAAATGGCAAATATTTCATTATAGTTACAATGTAATGACAAATTCTTCGTTATTGTTATAATGAATGGACTCACGTACGTAATAGTACAGTTAAAATGTATCAACTATAAAGAGTTGACTATCATAAAAAAATCATATTCAAGAACATAAAAATTAATGTTATAATATAATAGATTAAGAAATAGATAGTCAGCGTAAATGTAACGACAAATTGTTCGTTATTGTTACAATGAATGTATTCACTACATAATAGTACAGTTAAAATGTATCAACTATAGTAAAAAAATTCATATAAAGAGTTGACTATTAGTTTGGTTATTACTTAATTACTACATGTTTGTTTATTATTGTTGTTAGTTAACTAAGATTGAAGGCATTTAAAAGGAACATACTTTCAAATTTTAAATTTCAACTGTAAAACGGTAGATTTTCTATTAATTATTCAAAACATTTTGACAAAATTTGAAACAAAATATATGAATCAACTAAGTTAATGATAAAATTTGGGAGGTAAAGTGTAAAAAGTCAAAGTCTGTCTCACAAAAAAAAAAAATTCATGCAACCGCTGTGGATAGCGGACATGTGTAAAATCTAAAGGACACCATTTGTTATCATACATGGGAGGGCTTTTTGTACAGTGAGTGTATTTCGCAAGTCATTTAATAAAAAAATCCGAAAGCAGATTTCAAAGACAAAAAATACAAAAAGGTCCTCATATTAATTTTCTGTAACCTAAAGGAAATTTGTACATATTGTAAAAATTAGTTAAAATTAGTATGTTACAACAATACACTTGAATTCTGTATAATTTACTTTCCACATTATCAATCACTAAACCACTGACTCAAACAGTTTTCTGCCCATAGTTTATGCAAGCTAAACCACTAACCATTTCTGTAAATTTACTTTACAAATTTGACATTGCCTTAATCTTTAGCCTAAATTAGTAAACAATTTTAAGTTGATTGCCTAAAAATAAAATTTTGCTATCTGCATGGTTAAATTGGGTATCCATTCCTTAGCCCTTAAGATGTATAAATTTTACATTTTGCATTTATGAAAAGTTTACAATTCAAAATCTGATTTCCAGCTTTTCAGATAGCAGCAGTTTCATTTCATTCAGACTACGGTCTTTAATTTCAAATTATTTAGATTAAAATATGGGGATGAATATTTTCTCACTTGTGTGATTAATAAAAAGTTTACTTACTTTTTGTTGGTTGAAATTTAGGATTTTTATATGACCTTATATAATTTGGCATTTGGATATATCAGATTTAGAAGTTGACTAATTACATGTCTACATGCAATTTGCAAATGTAAGAGAAGGGTAAGTAAATTCATTTTCATGGGCCGGCGGTATATGATTGAAGGCCTTTTAACAAACAAGATAGAACTTTGAAAATTTATTAGAAAACAAAAATTGCATATTTAGGGGTGTTTTCATTACACAAAGCAATGCGATCTTCTTTCAAAAATAAGTCAGACTTAGATTTTTTTTTTATCTCATAAGAGTTAAAAAAATACCAGACACTTCTTTCTCTTATTTTTATGTTATAATTATCATGAAACCGTTTGATCCAAAAGTTTAAGTTAATACCATAAGCGAATCTCCACTAAGTTTTAAGATGATACAACTCAGACTCATTCTACTATGTGTTGCAATTAAGTCCAATAGATAGATTCGAACCCTCTACCTATACGTCTAGTGCTCTAATATCATGTCATGAAACTATTTGACCTAAAAGCTTAAGCTGATAGGTAAAGTTCAATAAAGTAAAAACTACCCCTTTAGTATGATTAAAAGGCCTTTAATCATACTAATAGTAATATGATTAAAGGCCTCTAACAAACAAATTAGTGTTGTAAAACAACTTTAATAGCTCGAGTAATAAGAAGATAATAAAAACAAGAAAATAGAGAGAGAGAAAATATGATAATAGAATTTTGTATTTCTAAATATGAGTTGGTCGTTGACAATGAACATTACTACATTTATTTATAAGAAAATCTAAAGGGGAAATATAACTACAAATATTTATCATATAAATCTAATAAGATTTTAAGTTCATGAAAGAAACTTATCAATTCCTTTAATTGGAAAGGACTTCTAACATTCCCCTTATGATGTCCATCATTTCGAACGGAACACCGCCTCATTAAAAACCTTATCAAGGAAACCTTATGGGATTAAAACCTTGATTAATGGAATAAGAGTGCAATGTTTACTGCCCATGTTCGCAAGAGTATTGAAGATCTTTGAGACAACACAATATGATGTTATGAACCAACTTCTTTAATGTTTCTGGAGGTAAGACTTTGGTGAACAAGTTGCTAAGTTGCTGAATGAGCTGATTTTATCACTTATTTCACCATTCTTTTTAACATCGTAAGCGAATAAAATTTTTGATGGGATATTTTTAATTCTATCTCCTTTAATGTAGCCTTCCTTCAGTTGAGCAATACCAACAACATTATCTTCATATATCGTCGTCGAGTTTCTTTAGCCTTTGATTTTTCATATGCATCTCGGATATGCTTTGATCTTAACTATACACATTCATGACTGACCTCGTGAATTGCAATTAATTCTGCATGATTTGAGGAAGCAGCTGTTACAGCTTGCTTCATGAATCGCCAAGATATAGTTGTACTTCCATTTATGAATAAATAACTGGTGTATGACCTTTTTGTGGATCAGATAAATATCTCGCATATGCATATCAAACTAATTCAGGCTTGTTCATATAAATAAAATAAACTCAAATCAATGGTTCCTTAACGATAGCGGATTACATGTTTAACTCCATTCCAATGTCTTCGAGTATGTGCAACATAATATCTTGATAATAAATTAATCGATGAAACAATATCAGGCCTTGTATCATTAGCAAAATACATTAACGCACCTATGTCGCTAAGATATGGTTTTTCATGATCCAGAATTTCTACAATATCTTCTCGAGGGCAAAATGGATCATTTTCGTATCAAGTTATTGTACAACCATTAAATTTCTCAATGGATGTGCTTTGTCCATATAATTAAACCGTTTCAGGATATTTTGAGTATAATGTGATTGGTGTACCAAAATTCTTTTATTTAGGTGTTCAATGTATAAACCTAGACAAAACTTTGTCTTTCTAAGATCTTTCATCTCAAATTCTTTTTTCAAAGAATCTATAACTTTGAAGTCTCTTAAAGAGTTCCAATGATATTTAAATTATTAACGTAACTTGAGATTATAGTGAATGCGGATTTTAATTTTTTATAAAAACACAAAGACAAATTTGATGATTTGATAACCTTCTTTCAATAAATAATCGCTAAGGTGATTATACCACAGGCGCCCAAATTGTTTTAGTCCATATATTGATCTTTGCAATTTTATTAATTAAAGATCTTATTTGTTTATATTATTCTGGCATTTTTAATCCTTCATGATTTTCATGTAAATGTCATTATACACGAGCCATAAATAAGTTGTGACAACATCCATTAAATATATTTGTGAATTTTGATGCACTTCTAAACTGATAAGAACAAGAAAAATTATCGCACTTTCCATTGGATTATATGTCTCTGCATGATTAATCTCAAGTTGTACAACAAATATTGCCTTATATCTCACAACTTAATTTTTCTCATTTCTCTTTCTCGTACATTTTTTATCCAACTAGTTTTACACCTGTTGGTGTTTGAACTACAGGTATGAAAACTCTGTGTTGTTTAAGAGAATTCAATTTTGCTTGAATTTCATTTTTTCATATTTGTCAATTACTTCTCGCTTGACATTAGGGGTATGCATTCGGTCGAAACCGAACCGAATTAACCGAAAACCAAATAAGGAAAATATTGTTAACCGAATTAACCAAATCAAAATAAATTATTCGGTTTGGTTAAAAACCGAATTAAATCAAACTTTTAAATTAATTAACAAAAAATTTAAATTCTAACACTTAAAATAGAAAATGCACATCCAATATAAGTATTACAATGGATTAAATGACTTCCTAAAGATACATAAAAGAATGAAACTGCATTTTTTAGAAGAGGAATAAAGGTATGATATTAAAATAAAATTTTATTATATGTTTATATATATTTCGGTTCGGTTATTATGGTTTTTTCTACATAAAAACCAAACCAAATAACCGAAATATCAACATTTTACAAACCGAACCAAACCGAATTTTTAAAATAACCGAAACAAATTAATGTTTCGATTTGGTTCGATTCGGTAATTCGGTTACCAAACCATTTGCACACCCCTACTCGACATTCTTCAATAAATTATGGTTCTTGATCAATAATTTCATTTTCATATGCAAAAATAGGATTAATAATCATTTTGT
The DNA here is from genome assembly GCA_949673415.1 of Euphorbia schlechtendalii. NCBI lineage: Eukaryota > Viridiplantae > Streptophyta > Magnoliopsida > Malpighiales > Euphorbiaceae > Euphorbia > Euphorbia schlechtendalii. Next base: position 1,958 of record CATIWQ010248634.1, on the reverse strand, counting down.
CTCGATTCAATCTTATTCCAATACAAATATAATTTATTTGAATTTCTTCAATTTTCTACGGTTTCATGTAATTTCACTTCAGATGTTTGCACTTTGGTGCTTGTACTTTAGCAGAAAATGTATTTATATTAATAATATTATCCTACAAAATTCTCTTTACTATCGACAAATTTTCCTTCATTGGAATGTATCATTTGAACCAATTGGTCATTCACACTTCAAGTGCGTTAAAACACTATCATTAGTTTGTTCTTTAGGAATTTCAGTACATATTGGTGCATTTACTTATTTGCGATTTTGTCACGCATTTTGGATCGGCAAGTATATCGGGCAATCTATTTGCTAAAATCTGAAGATGGATTGTCTTTTAGACTTCGGTACAAAATCTTTTGACATATGATCTATATAATAATTGAGTTATTGATAAAACATTCCAAAATTTCGTTTTCATTTTCTCTCCCTAATTTTGGATAATTTTATTCATCAATATGACATTATGCAAAATATATATTGGGCTAATGATCAAAAGCTAATTTGTAGTGGAACGTAAGTGATAGCTTGTTGGTCTTTATAAAATTAAGAGATAATGCATGAAATATTGTATATCCTTACACCGATGTAGGATTTATTCTCATAATTATTATCGTGCAAATGAATTGCAGACGTTTAATGAACATGTATTGTAGGGTGTTCAAAGTTTACCTTATTTGATAATTATTATAAATTCTTCAGCATACATGTGAACAATAAAAAACTTTACGTGTTTGTACTTCTTCAAGAATTTTACTTATATTGGTAACTAAATAATTCACGTCATGGTTGAATTTGTCCACATATATCACATTGTATATAATGAAGATTCAATTCCGATCTTACTCTTACAAGGTTTTATTATCAATTTCTTTGCGAACAATCAACACAAAAATACACTATGTTGAAGAAACTTTTGGTTCTTCATGTATGTCTATGTGCATTTTTATAATTTATCTCACAATGGTCAAAGCAAAGAAAAGGATGTGGGGAAGCTTCTGATAAAAATTTACGATGATCTAACGGTTACAACTCTAAGTTAAAATTTGTCTGGCTAAGTAAATTGAAGAAACAACTAAAAGATAATATTCTTTTGTAATTCGAAATAGAACAATCGTGTGTTCATAACGTGTTGTAAAACAACCTTAATAGTTCGAGTAACAAAAAGATAGTAAGAAAAAGAAAATATGATAATCAGATTCGAAATTTTTGAATATGAATTGGTGAATTGAAAATGAGAAATACTATATATATAAGATAATCTAAAGGAGAATTGATAATTTTAAATATTAATCGCAATTAGAAAATTTTGAAAAATTAATTAGAAAACAAAATTACGTATTTTTGAGTATTTGATATCAGAATTATCCCCACGAATATATTAGTTTGTATAGTAATTGTAAATAATATAATATACACAAAGCTAATTCAAAATTCACAGTAACAAAGCTAATCCGATGTATACTACTGTAATTTTATACCATAGGAAAAGTATTTGCTAATCATCATCATTTGAATAATCATCACAAAGTTAATCCAATGTTGACAAGGGATAAGGTAAAATTAACTTGGCTCAGCTAGTCAATCTCACTCTAAACTTTCAAAATTTTATATTGTTACTATGAGCTTGACAAAAGTGCATCAATTTATCTATTTGAAGCAGTGTTTTAAAAAGCGTTAGGCGGGAGCTAGGCGCAGGCGAGGACTAGGTGGGGGTTAGCCGGATTCAATTTTTTTTATTTTAATATTTAATAATACATAATAATTATTATAATATATACTAATAATCTAATACAATAAAATGATAACATTAACAACTCAATTTAATATATAATAACATAAAAAACATAAAATAATAAAAAATAATTGCGGTGTTCCTAAAAACCTCGCCTGGGCGCCACCTAGGCTCCGATTTTTAAAACACTGCT